>JAAAKL020012260.1:0-13137 GCA_010016065.2 Carybdea cf. marsupialis auct. non (Linnaeus, 1758)
AAACTTATCAGATTTAGCTCTGACGTACGGCCTATTTTTGGAGTGCACAGTTTTTTGCTTTCATTTCCCATACGTAGTACAAGCATAACTTCATAGTAGGAAATTAAATCCCTAATAGGCAACAACGAAGAATTTAAAACCATCATCTGTGCTTTTGTAGACCGTCGCAATGATATTTAATTTAGATTTCCATTCTGTATTTGTATTGACAAGCAGCTCAAGTCTGCTTTTTGGGGAAAATGCATAAGGTTAAGTTCACTATGCAGAATGTTCGCAATCCAAAAGGAAAGCAACTGTTTTACAGGTATTCTAAAATTCTAAGTCTATCACAGTTGGTTTATGAACGCAATTCACGTATTAAATTCAGTCGTGCACCAAATACAAAGAGACTATGACAGGGCTACGAGGCTATGACAGGGCTACGAGGCTATGACGTGGATCACAAGATTTATATTCGTGCGTCACTCACATTATTAAGTTGGTCGTTTCCCTGTTGTATTGAGGTTAATTGGGGTTCACCATGTTTGTATAATTTACTGTTGCTTACAAGTAAACTATTAAAGTGGGTCAGTTCCAGGAAATTACATGTAAAATTTGTAGATGAATTATAGTTGGACAAAATTTGCAGTATTTATTTAAGCCCCAACGCAAATGTGTGATATATCTTTTCTTGAACCTTGCAATAAATCTGTTGAAATAAATACAAATGGGGGACGAAATGAATGATAACCAACATCTATTGTATGTCATCTTAGCTTCACCCTTATGTTAATTTTCCACACCGATTTATTGCTGCTTTAGTTACAGTACACAGAAGGGCAAGAAAAGCAATTTAACTATTTATAACTGGTCAATTAAATCCATTATTCCAAATGTTAAGATCCTGATAGGAACACGTTTTTGTTTAGGAGAATTGTTCACAATTTTCAAGCACCCTTGAGTGAGAGCAAAATGCTATTTTAGTCTCACTAATCACACACACGTGTGTCTGCAATGCATCAATTTACATGACCATTAGCATCACGATTATTATAATGATTATGATCATCATCATCACCATCACCCCCAGCACCACACCACACCACTAACACCACTACCACTACCACTACCATCATCATCATCATCATCATCATCACCATAATCATCATCATCATCCCCAGCTCCTGAGCCCTGGACCAAAGATTTCCAAAGTAAGTCAAGACTTTCTATATTCTGAATTTGTATCTTTGAGAGATTGGAAGTGTCGTAAAGATTTCTCTGCTAATGGAGTCAAAAGCTCTACTAAATACAATAATTGGTAGTACAGCTGATAGGTGGGTAAGCTTCACTTCAAACTTTGGCTTTTTGTTGTTAAACCATCCCGAAATTATTCTGGTTCACGCACAGAATCTTTTCAATATTGGGGGTAAGGCGGTAAAAGAGCATAAGTCGTAAATTCTGACTACCACCAGAAGCAGTCTGATCCCTCTGTCATTATAGCTATGGCGTAAGTTTAAGGTGTAATTGATACACATTTTCATGAGCATGAGCATTTTCCATAATAAAATTTACCAGAGATTTTAAGTGCTCATGTTTTCCATATTTCTGTGGTCATATGTCAAATTTCAAGCATGGTCTTTTCAAAATTCATATAAAAATTCTCATGTTTCTTTAAATTTTGAGAAGATCATACCAGGAGTCTTGGTGTCGTACGCTATTTAATTCAACAAGAATCAAGTAAAGAGATCATTAAACCGTAAGCCCTAATACCTAAAAATGGACAGGTACTCGGAATCCCTTGTATTTTCCTTAAAATTCTGCACCTTTATATATGTATCTATGTATATGTATGTTTATATATACATCACCATTAATGCAAGTGTTCGGTAGATTAGAACAGATACCTTAGCTATCAAACGCAAAATAGATTGGTGCCATCAAAAGCAGGTGAACTTCTAGTATCCGTTAGATTTTTGTACCTCTGTTTTATATTTTGACAATATTATCAGAGGCCTAGTTTTGATTTGGAATCAATTGAAAACTTCTATCGACCAACACTTTGTTCGGGTTCTTCGACGTCAGATTGCTATTAAAGATCTCATGTACAGAGTATCCAAAAGACAAGCTCAAGTTATAACCTACCTGAATTTCACTATTCTCCACCTTTATATTGTTGTCGATTTACGTACTTCTAATAGATACCAAAGATATCCTTTCAACTGCAAATGTCTTTGAAGTAAAGAAGAATGATATTTGCCAAGTTGTTTTTACTTTTAGCTGAGCTGCCAAAGTTTCACTGCCTTATCCACATTTCTTTCGAGTTAAGTCTTTGAGTTGTGTCAAGATTGATGTAGCCTTTGTCCAGCAGGTGAACGAAAAAGCCATATGCTTTTGCAATTTCTGAATGATCAGTGTTGCATATTTACGACTCAGCAGCTACAAAGTTGACCGACACTGCAAAAGTTAATTTCCAAGTTCTCAAACAATGGCTCCAGAATGCACCGCTCTCATGATGGCTAAACGCTACGTTTTGTTCAAGTCGTAACTGTTTCGACGTAACGCGCGAAGGAGGTTCAATGTATTGCCAACAAAATTTTTGTATCGACCTTTTGCTGTCATGGGTATTTTTACCATGTCCCCCTACACCACCCTATGGAATTGCCGGTAATGGCCAGTACACGTTAATAGTTTACAATCTCTTTTTCTCAGTTTCTGTTTCTAAAACTAAGTAACGAAAAGTTTTCCCTTGTAATCAGAAGTTTATCAGCATCACGAGACTGAGACAACTGCGAATCATCAGCCAAGCTAGGACTAGTTTTGCATAAAATATAGCAAAAACTACACGGCGGAAGACAAAATGTATAGAAAAGCGAGATAAGGATTAGAATTCTGATTCATTATTAATCCTCTCCTACGTAAAACGTGAACCAAACCACAGAAAGGGTTCGTTTTGCGCATTGGTCTCCGTGGGTAGACTAGCAGGGAAAATTTACCGTGCTACATAGACAGTCGACAAGTATTAAGCGAGCATGTAATAGAGCAGAACTGAAGACAAAGATCCTTATTGCTCATAAAAAGCGTTTATTATGATAAAGAGGATAGCCCATTTCAACACTGCTACAAAATTTTAGCATTTTTTTGAAAGCGGATGGTATTAAAAATTCTATTTGGTGTCGTAAGCACTATTCTGACCACGACGTTTTAATCTGTACCGAAGAAAGGCCGAAGGAAATACCCTTGGAAATACCTGCTGTCAAACATATGTTCTATTGAACTGCTAGTGTTTCACTGTGATAGTAATAACCAACAGGTGTACGATAATACGATACTCTATTTAAAAATACGGCAATTATATTTGTCACCAAGCTTTGTTTAGATTTTTAGTAGAATTCAGGTTACAAATTTAGAAAGAAAAATTAGATTTACTTTCAACATCAGTTCACGATTGGCTTTAGGCCTCAATTTGCAGCATCATTAGGCTCTGTGAATCAAATATAATGCAAATCTTAGCACTGGAGAGCAGTCAAAAGGATTTAAGATACATGAGAGACAACTTAAACTAGGGTTTGTTTGTAAATCATGGCGAGGAAAAGATTTGCCCTTGTGCGGATACGTAGATACAAACTGGAGTGGAGCTGAACATAAAAGTCGAAGAGTGGGCTTTTATTTCACTGAAAGGGTATTTAATGTCATGGGCAAGTATAAGACAACCCACAACCGCATTGTCATCAAACGAAGCTGAATACTTACTAAAGAAAATATTTGTAATTTCATCTTTACTATTACAAAATACAAACCTATAGAAAATTTTAGCATTAGTGCTAGAAGACTCATATTTCCTGCATACTTAGAAAAGTCTTTCAAAGGACACAGACAGACCATAAAGATCTCAAGTCATTTGAGAAACTTAATTTCTTTAGAACTAGAGATCATTTTCTACGGTAGATGAAAACAGCATGCAAAATTCAACAAAAATCTGCAAAATTCACAACATAAAACTGCTGTTCATGAACTACTACCAACAACCAACATGAAGTCAACCCAACTACGCATGCGTGCTCCAAGGCGTCTCCATGACGTAAACAACACTAGTTAATCAAACATATGATAAGATGATTAAAAGTTAAGCTTCGTGATGTTTATTACATATCATATCCAATCAATTTGATGCATGTCAAAACGGTCCCCATTGCCTTACGACGTTATCATTTACAAGCAAGATAAACATAGCTTTAAATGTTGAATGTTATTGACTGTTTTTTGTTGACTCTTTAACCTTCCTGATTTATACAAGGTCAAAGTAGAATAAGAATGTTTACAATGAAAATATGGTTCTTCAAATTTGACAACATGAGATGAAATAGCACCAAATAGCAAACTAATCATTATACTATAAAGCTTTTCTTCCTCTGACATTCCTAGGAATACAAAGTCGTCAGAATCGAACACGAAAAGAAAGGAATAAAACCTGTGAAAGGCTTTCCACAAATTACATTATTGTTGTCTACTCATTTTCTTACCAGAGTGAGGCTGACTATGTTAGCCGCGCGACTATGAGGCTATTTGACAGAATTAAGCAGTAACATTCTTTCTTTTATTCACCAAGTATCAGCTACTACGAGAAAACAGACACCAGGGGTTGCAAAAACCAAAACACCACTCAGTAAGAAGACACGAAAGTAGGATAACAGTTGCTTCAATAGTCCGGACTGTGTAAAAATGGATTACCGCTTCCGCATCATAGGAAAGGATAGGTATGCCTTTCACATGGCTGTCCTGGAATCAGTCCACATAAAAGTAACAAGACCATTGCTTTATTAACCTAAAAAACTTTGCTTTTCATTGGGCATATTTGGTTAACTACTCAGTTATACGGACACATATTTGTCAAAATAATACTAATAAGGCAGTCCAAGTTCTGACTGGCTATTTTGAAAACGCAGTTGGGTATAAGGTTAAGTCTTCCCTGTTCGTTTTCCATTGTGATGATAAAAGTTGAACTCCCTGAAGAATGTCAGACGAAATAGCATTTTTAGTATAAAAACCTTTATGTTACTTTGGGCTATTTTAATTTTCTGTACCGTAAACAAACAAATTTTTCAAAAATGAAATAATTAGCAGAAGAGAACAGTGATAATATTATATTTTGAAAGAAAAAGGGCTATAAACATCTCTGTTGAGTCTAAAATAATATGGACAAGTTGTGGCAAAGATGACCCCCCTCTCAGTCTGAGCTGCATCAAGTCATGTCAGGCTTTATAGGGAAAACCTACTACGTAGCCTGACTATTTTACGTTACTGCAATACCACAAACGACAAATCCGTTTTTCAGGGACAGAACGTTTAGAGTATGCTTTCCTGACTTTAAATTCGTGCCTACAATTTCTGCCTTAGTACCCATATGATAATCATCTGTTTCTATAACAACCGGTGCATCGCTATCCACCCAAAGCTGACCAGCACCAGAGTGACTATGAGATGTAACAACTAAACGTTGCACCGGCCTCGGCAGTAGAATTTGAAATTGGATAAACTGTTCCGCGTTCTTTGTCTGCATTCCTCCTAGCTTGTCAGTTCTTATCTTAAACTCTTTGAAAATATTAAAACAGAATCCTTCGTTACGTATAATTTGTACCAAAAGAGTATTGTTGGGCTGATATGCATCGTATTTTAGGTATGTGAAGCAAAGAGGATGACTTAATGATGTATCACGGTATAGAGGAGGAGGCAATGCCTGGTCACCCAGTGCTGCGATGGCATACGCAAGCTCTTCAATGGTATTACTAAATTGGCCTATTCCTCGCAGAGTTCGTAGAAATACATTTCTGATATAGTTTATCGCCAAGTAGCCCATTTGTGCATGCCCCAATATACTAGGATGAAAGTTGTCTGAACTAAAAATTTCTCCCAGTGTGAACAAGGGTATATTTAAGCCTATATTGTCACACACAAAATTTCTCCAACTTATAGAAGTAATTCCATAGTATTTAGCAACCGCACTCCCTCCTTCATCTTCGAAATTTGGACATTTTCCATCCCCAAGATAGTCATGGCCACGAAAAAAATTGAGAAACAAAAGAGGTGGTTTCGATGTTCGCGCGAGAGCGCTTCTCGTAAATTCTTCTAATGGTTGTCCTGATGGATAAGGTTTATCGAGAAATCGCCCCTTGTCATTTGCAGATAGTTCCCAAATTAAAAGCTCTGGCTCGACGGTATTCACAAGATGTGCATCCAGGCAGTACGAAAAGTAGTCTGTACCAACTCCACCTAGACATGCACATTTGGCCACCATTTTAGACCCGGTGATCGGTAGGAATACTTTATTCCACCAGTCCTCTATTGCATAGTAATAAACTCTATGTCCTAATAACTGCTCTGAAAATGGTGCACCTTTAGATATCGATCCACCTATAACTGACAAACGAACTTTGTAACCTCTCAAAGCTTTAACTAACAAACGCTTTAACCGTGTATCGATTCCAATGTTCGCAAAGGACTTTTGAACCAAGGGCTGTGTTGCTCCGATGTAATAAGGCGACGCAAATAAATCGCGGTACTTCCACCAAGGCATAAAATCTGAGTCCAAAACTGAAATTAAATTCTGCACTTTGTTCTTAAACATCTGGGGGTTTTCTATTGGTGCTTGCCTCTTATCTGTGTTGCAAAGAGGCAGAACACAAATGTGTATAAAGATCGAGTACCACACAGGTGCCATTATTAAGAACTTCACAGTCCATTACATGTTGATTCCTATCCGTTAGTATTTATCTCAAGATTCATCTTGAGGTGGAGAGATATCTCGCTTCTTACATACCGATGACAAGGCAAACATCAATTGCCGTTTACTTTATTATAGATTTGTGTTTATTTGTCATAGTTGTAGAGCAAATATTGATTTCTCATCCAATTTAGTTGTTGCCCTGATCTGTTCTTCCCAAACAGTAGAGTTGATCCATGGCTGTTTGTTGACACTGCTCCGTCTGATGTCATGGAGGACGTATCGGTTTCGTCTAAGACAATTATGCCACTACCTTGCAGCGCTTTCAATATATTCACTACATTGAAATATATTCTATTTTAGTTCTGAGGATCCTAACCTGTGGAAACTGTATGTTATCGTCCGGTTTTTTTACGGTTCACTGACACTCAAAGCAGTCTGTACCACTCTGCAGGAGACCAGCTGTCTTCGGCAACAATGTCTGGAAATGACTTTGTTATTTTCACTGTTAATCTTTCACATTTTCAATTATATACCAAAAGTTGCAAGGATCTCTAGCTACCATTTTTAAGTAAAATAACACCAAATGCAGCGTATACTATTATGAATATATCAATCACTATCAGAATGCAAGGAGATGTTATTTGATTCACTTTTAATGCCTGTAACAATACTACCGGGAGTTAAACATTTCATGGGGACTACTCACTTTCGTAAATATTATTATTTAAGGATAAGTCTCGTGATTAATTGTGTACAATTTGGAGTTTTAAGACGGAATTAATTAAAAGTATTTCCGGGGTAAACTTTTTGGAGTCGTGATACAGTTCACGATCAAGAAAACCCAAGGCACCTGACTGGTTAACAAGTCAAAGATCAAAAGAGTAAATTTTCGTTGTCTTCTGTAGATCGTTCCCTTAAACATCAATAAAAATATGCTACTAAGGAACTAAAGGTCACCTTATATTTGTTATAATCTGAGATTTCTCTATTTCAGGAATATTGGAATTGTTTCTAAACACAGATATCATGTGGAAACCGAACCTGAAACTTTGGTTTCTTTTTATTTCAATCACAGGTAAGAGTATGTTAAAAGTTCTCGAAGAGATATTTGATTGTAAAGCGCAACTTGAAGCTTTCTGTGGACTGGTTATAACCAAGAACAATATTGCAAATAGGTGTTTTAGATTGAATACAGAGCTGCAATCTGTAACGTTTTTATAAAAACACTGAAGAGATTTGCAGGATATAGGATTACGGCATCCCTAACACTTCAAATTACGGCGGATATTCTGTTGATGAAGACTTCAATGCCAGTGAAATTTGTGTGCCAAAATGTCTTCTAGGAACTTTATACATGATGCTTATTGTATCCCTCTAAGTTATTTTGGGCGAGTAATCTCGCATCATAGCTTTATTATAGCCCATTTTGAACGCGCATTTTTATTGACGCTGCTTCATGTTGAATACTGCTCAATACCAATTATTGCTCAATAGATTTTAGCTGACTTGTGAGAAATTGATATAGCGAGTCGGAGAAAGCCAGAGCCTCTTTCGCAGTTTCAGTCAAGGCTGATTTCTACAATTTCCAAGCTTCCATTTTCTGATATATTTTCCCCCAACTACTTCAAGATTGTATTTAAGAATAATGTCACGTCTTCTTGGAGAGACGTATGTTAGATTAGCAATGTTTACTAACTCTTGGTTTTTGAAATCAAAATTGTGTTTTTAAAATCTAAAACTATTTTGATATGGATATTATATAGCCGATATCATTAATACTAATCAATCGTACTCACGTGTTGCAAATCAGCATATTTCTTATCATTACATTAAAAATTATAAAAAAAATTATTAGAAAATTAGAATTAATCTCTCACACAGCCTTACAGGTTAGGGATTCTTCAAGAAACTACCTTGAATATCCCTACAGATCTGCTAAATAATACATTCTTAATATTTAAAAGAAGATGTGTCATTAGAAGATTTAAATTTGGGATATACAACGGCCAAGCTTCGTTAAAAGATCATGGACAGAAATCAATCAGAGAAAAGAGGCGACGAGTTTCTATTTTAAAAGCTAATGGAACTATTGAAAGAAACATGTATTTATCTACAGTTTAAAAAAGACACTTGTTAAGAGGGTGATGCAGCTGGACCCCTTTTGCTTGAGAGTTATTTCTTTTATCTGAAACACGAGGTTCACTCTTTTATAAGCAACACAAAATTTTATTCGAGGTTCGGAGTTACTCCCTTTGCTCGGATTTATTTTATTATACACTTGGATTTAATGCCTTTAACAGACACACTTGTCGTTCAATACTTGCTTGTTGATAATTTATGTAAGCAGACAAAATCTACATGTCTACTCAGGTAGAACAGTGCGCCAAACGATATCATTCTGTTAGTTTGATATATTCTTTATGCCAATTTTTCGGTTTGTTTTCTGCTTTCGTTCTCGTTGTTAGTTGCCTTCTGTTGCTGAAAAGTTGCTTCGTTATTGGAACAGTTTGAACCTCGTGTTTCAGATAAAATGTCGCTTATAAAACCAGTGTATCGTTTTCTGATATGTAGGCTACTATTACCTGTTCAGAACACATAGCTGCTGCCTTAAGTCTCACTTACGTAGTAATTTGGATGACGTCAAATCTCGGTTGATTGCAAAAAACATGTTTACAGCTAGGTGTTAATTTTTAGCACGTGTTTATCGGTTGCATTCCTTTAGAGACGTAGTCTCTTTCAACGACATAGACCCACCAGGAGTATGAGAGTTTAGTTTGCGAGTTAGCTAGGTGAGATAATACCTGGATAGTAGTATATCAAGTGATTACATTTGATACTGAATAAAGATCTGGGCCGTACAGACTTGAAGTACTTGTCTACTTTTTGTGCTAAAGCACGATTGCAGCTAGGCAAGAAAGCAGTAACCCCAATCTAAATCTTATATACATGCAAATACTACATCCATGTACATCCCTGCACTTAAATAGAAGGTACAGTGATCACAAATGAGAAGTTAACACGTCTCTCCTCATATCTTGTACATGCATGTGTTCGTTCGTTCGTTCTTATGGTGTTTTGTCAGATTCTGACATTGGCTGCCACAACATGATACAACTTTGTTTTCTACCAGTTGAATAATGTTAACATCCCTTCTACCTAAACATCTGCTTATCCAACCAAGAAATATCCGTCTCTACCTCCCTCTGTCCCTTTGTCAATCTACTTTACCAGGTGCCACTTGGTATTCTATGCCTACAAAATGCACAATGCACGATGTTAGTAAGGTTTATGTCTATGTACTTAATATGTCATTTCATGTTATCATATAGACTAAAATAAAAGTGCTTAAAGAAATTTTCAAAACATTTTAAACACATATTTTACATTAAAGCTTGCAAGAAGAACAGCACACAATAAATCACTGATGATACTGGGTTTTTTTATATGAAACTATTGGATTGTACAGACTATGCGGGGAAAACATTACAAAACTACACTCGTTTCCATGTTATCGTAGATTTTGTCTACTGACTTTTTGATGAGAGATAAACTGGTAATCCTACAACAGTTTCACACTAAATCGAGTGAAGGATTTTGACACGAGTATTGGAAAATAATGTCTGTGTACATCTGTCAATGTTCCCTCTTCTCTGAAAATATGTATGCTCATCTCAAAACAAATTTGAAGCTACGAAAGGGCTGAATATTGCTCATTTCACTGGTCAACCGTGCTAAAACCTAAAACCAGGCAGGTGTACAATGTTGCTATATTAGGTAAGTTTATTTATATGCAATACACAATGCAGGTGTTTATAGATTGTGCTAAACATTTGACCCAACGTAGTCTAAAGCAACGGAATAATTTCTTTAGTGCGTCCTGCTATAAAAGCTAGAGAAAGTATTGTTACCTGGTCAAGAAATTTCTAGCTAAATTGCAATGAAAAGACATGCAGTTTCATTGACGATAACGTTGAAAGAACTTTTCAAGTCTACGAGCATCTTGCCAGACGTTTTGTAGCGAAAATACACAGTAAAGAATCAAAGCTACATTTGATTCTTACAGTAGTCCATCTATCAAACTAGGTGTGTTTTCACCAACCACTATAACCAAGAGCATGTCTGAGTGGGTTCATTAAAAGATTCCCTTTCTTTTCAAGTCATCTAGAATGTTTATAGGAAAGCATCCTTTATAGCTGATAAATATTGTTGTTCAGGAAGGAAAGGAAAGTATTAATAAAGACAAACTACCATTACTGTACATTAAACAAATTACTCCCCGTTCCCCAGCACACGAGCTATTAAGTTGAACATTTTAGAATCTGTGTTAGGTATCAGATCTAATAAACACGGTTACAAATTTCCATGGAAAATAATGTAAGCAGAGCTTTCTGTGCCAATCTGAAATATCAAACCGTAGACCGACAGGCTAAAGTATCTAAAATTCTCGAGGCATTTCGACTATTGTATATACAACTGTGATTATTTTTGTGCCTTGTCTTCTGTGTGCATATGATTACTAATCAGCATTTCCAGTCTACTTTTATGATGGAGTCAATTTTATCTTAAAGGATATTGTATTGTCTTAGCTCTGTGCATTTTCTTTCGACAGCAATCTCTGTTTACACTAAACCCTGCTCAAGAAGTAAAAGTAAGTACAAACATTTGAATTCTTGTTATAATAGTCAACAATTGGATTTTGTTATTTTTACCATTTTTTGTAGCGTACTCGATTTCGAGCGTACTGTAGCTTGTTGCCCAGCCAGAGTGAGCAATGTCTTGGAAGAGAGCACATTTACAGAGGTGGTCTCCCATTGCCTTCCCCAACCGATGGTCTTTACGCCGGGCTAGGCAGGATTCGAACCCACAATCTCTGGCATATGAGTCCGATTCCTTAACCACTAGACCACGGCGACTTTACCATAAATTACGCGTCTAACAACAACGAAGATAACTAGTCATTTTCTGGTTAATTTGTCGTCTAAATATTTTGTATCCAAAGAAATGTTATAGGGAGTGCTCTGCTCCATGTGACTTGAACATGGAAGGACTCTCATTCGGCCCATCAATCTATGCAAAGTCTATTGATAGTTACAGTAAGTGTTTTGAGAGAAGACAGGATTTGGGTTAATAATCTCGTCGAGTGTTTCAAACAATGTTATAAAAACAGTAATTTATTCTACTCAAATAACTATACCTATTTTTTGTTCTATTAAAAATGACTATTTTTTATCATTGGTAGGGTGTGTCATGCCTGAATGTGATCATATGGAGAGTTTATCGATGTGTGCGGCAGGTGACGCTCCGTGCCCAGAAAATCACGATGAAGTGATAGGGAAAACACTGTGCGATGAACTTGGAAAGAAATGTTGCCGTTCCTACTGCCATGGACATGGATCACTCTGCTGGTACAAAGACAATCAATGCCCTGAAAACTTTGAATACGATCCTGAAGGTACATGTAAGATCCCAGGATACCGATGCTGTTCACCAATAGGACGAAATATGACAGCGGTAGTCCACTGATTCCTTTTTAGTTTACAACGGAGATCATCTAATGTGAAAGTTACTGATAAAGATAAGGTGCAGATAGGCCGCAGATTACTTTCTGACTGTCAACTGAATGTTACTAAGAGTAAACAAACACAAATACTTTGATACTTTCACTATTTTCATCATTATGCTTCATCTACGAGATGTTTCCTGTATAAAATTATTATTTTATCTTTCTAACAGTTACTTCCTCTACGTAAAGAATACTTGCAAGCGCATCTATTTCTTAGTCAGATGATAGGAGATCGTAATACAAGAATGATTCTCTTAAGCGTAAATCTTGTCATACGAAATAAACAAACATTATCAAAAATGAAAATTTGGTTGAACGGCAGATTTACAAATTTGAAGAAAGCATATACTGAAAGGGAGGGGGAGGGGAGTGTGACGATCATATAAGTGATTTGAAAATTAAAGAAACTTTTAGGTAACGGTTGTATCCTGAAGAAAACACTATTAGGTAACACCCAAACCCAATAACCTAGCACCTCAGGAAATCCTGAGCTGACAGGACCCCCAGAAGGTTTTTAAAGAATCCAAGGAACTAATACATAACAAGCAAACCCTATGACGTGAAGCCCAAAGAAATCATGATTTGGCGGGGTTTCGTAGGTTTTTTAAAGAATCAAAGCCTATTACATAACACCCAAGGAAATCCTGATCTGGTAGGGACCCTGAAGGCTTATATAAAAGAATAAGCAAGGAAATCATGAAGCAAGCATGTCTTGGCCCTCATAAGCTTTTGAAAAAAAAGGTTTTTTAAAGAATCATAGACACTATTACATAACAAGCAAAACCTATGATGTTTTGTTCAATTAACATTTTTGCTCAAAAACAGATGTTTTGTTCAAATACAAGGCACAAAGTAATCCTGATTTAGTGGGGTC
>JAAAKL020012261.1:0-13137 GCA_010016065.2 Carybdea cf. marsupialis auct. non (Linnaeus, 1758)
CGTAAGCTTTAGATGGCAACACAGTTTTGGCACCTTCTCCGGTGTAACCACCCCAAATTCCGTTGACATCCAAAGTTTATAGTATAAATTTTAAAATTTAGTGGTAGATATACACAATTTTGTATTTGTTCAGACACATAGCTCCTATATTACAGATAATGAATAAATTATTTTCTGTGTGTCATTTGCCAGTACTAATCATTATAATAATATCCCCATTTCTTCAACTTATCATTTTGTAGTATTCCTAATCACAGTTCATAGTGTATTTGAATATTTTCTGATAATATTGATCGAAAACCGCGAGTGAAATTGAAAATAAGACGCGTATTATAAAAACATTTAGGACTTTTTTAGCCTAACTTTAATATCATTCTTTCTCTTAGTTGAAATATATAGGACATTTGTGTTTTCTTTCTTACTACGTTATTTGTAAAGATACGAATCTTATCGTGACAGCATGATATGCCTGCGCATCACAAGTACCATGATATCCTAACTTCCTAACTATCATCAGCAATTACCTAATCAATCAAATAAAAATGATTGACTCTAATCAGATTAAAATCCTTTCAACACGTTTACATGTCAGCCTTGAAAAGTGCGTGATGTCACGAGAGATTTCTCCAGCCTCTGGAAAAATGACGTGTCTCCTCTCCAAAGCCCCATCCATGTATAAAATATTATTAGCGGATCCTAGAGTGACTTTGAACGTCATCTTCTACGGCATCTAACCTTTGATATTACTGGCACATTCATTCTGTTTATCTTTTTTCTGAAAATCATGGTAGTCATAAAAAAGGAAAGAATATCATTCCTTAATCTTATCAATAATAGGTTATGGACCCCTAATTATGGACCCCTAGGTTATGCTTTTACTTTAATAATGGATCAACACATAACAAGACTGAGAAACGACAAGCAAAGGACTTGGAATGATCTGTGCTTCTGGACACCGTAATCCCTATTCTTACGCATGAAATATCGACAATCACTTTACATGCTGTTAACAGAAATAGTCAGATAGCATTGTTTAGCAACCAGGTCAGTTTAAGGCGAAAATGCCATTTTCAAGAAGACAAAAAATGAATAAAATTATACTTGAACAAGAGGCTAGAGTTTCCTTTATAAAGTCAAAACGAGATTATGGCATATTACCTTCTTTATGTTTTACAATCGTTACACAGTAGTGGCATAGTGGTATAGTGGCATAGTGGTAGAATGTCAGATTCACACTCCTAGAGTCGTGAGTTCGAACCGGTCCTGAGCTTGCCTGCCACGATCCCGGAGGTACTGTGCTCTGTCATCTGGTGGGGAATTATGTTTCGAGAGATAGGACAGAGTGGGGGAATAAATGTATAAAAGGCAAGAAGAGCAAGCATAAAATAGCATAAAAAGTAAGCATGAATAGATTGTTATCCGAAAAGGAAAAGTAACCCGTTCCTAGAAGTGGCTTCGGCCTTGATCAGGGTGAATACATTAAAAAACATCGTTTGCTTTGCATGCAAAGTTATGATCTACTGCGAAGGAGTTGACAGTAACAAGAACATTTTATATGATTATTGTTATAATCAATTATATATTAATGTTTATTTATTGTATTAACGGTAATATGAAATATGCAATCTTCAATACATCAGTAACATATATCGATATTATCATAATCATCAAGTCATCATCATTATAGTCATCATCATCATCATCTTCATCTTTGTAATCACCCAAATCATCAGATATCGCATAATCCTCTTATGATAGTAAACAGTAAATTTCACCATGTATTTGTGTGTTTACGTAATTTAAAGTTAAATGAAAAGCGCGGAATTGAAATGTACTTTTCCTATTACTGGAAAATGTGATCATTCTATAGAATTACAGTCTGAGGCCACTGATCTCTAAAAAATACTGGATCGAGCACCTTCCGTCTCAAAGCGAGGTCAGTCGTTGAACGCCATTTTAGTCCCCATCAAGCAAAGCATAAACCAATGATACGTAACATGACGGACCTTCCCGCGCTATTTTAACTTCTGGGGACTTGTATTGGTGACCACACTTTTTCGCTGTTGGAAACAATGCTCGATCCAGTTTTTCTGAGACGCTATCTCCGTTGTAACCCTCAATTTTTAATCTGTAAAATGATTTTCTGGACTTGAGTCTAGCTGTACGTGGGACATCGTGTACCATCTTTTCAAGCGGTAGGAGATCGTCCACAGCCCTGACTATCCCCAGCAATTTTTGAATATCCTCCTCTCCTCAGCAATTTTTGAATATCCTCCTTTTCAAGTGAGGGGGCGCAATTTCACTCATGACCGGCAGCCACTGAGGCGGTGCTGACCTAAGATTTCCCAATAATAGTACCATTGATATGTTAAGTTTTACGTCTACCTTTGCTGTACGGGCAGAGGTGCGCAATATTCCGTGAAGATGTTGAAGGGCCAGCGTTATGTCCAAAGCACAGTCTATGATAATACCCAAGCCATGCCAGCTTTTTACATGTACATTTCCTCTTGCCAACCTTTTGCGGGGTGGCTTCAAGATGTTGTTTGTATGCAAGGGGCCAATCTAGGATTATTCCGAGATATTTTGTTTCGGTTTCAGAGGAAGGTAACCTCTCATCTATTTGTATTTTTAGTTTTGTGTTTACTTGATGACTGTTCAAATGAAATGCTAGTGCATATTACATAGGTTTTTAACAAATCTGAAAATTTTGAAATTTGAAAAATTGTTTCACGGGCAACCATGACATCATATTTGGCAAAGGTGATAAAAAACGACGTCAGATACATATGAGACACACTTACTTAAAGATTCAGTAATTTTTTAAGATTTGCTAATAGAAACAGCTGTAAACCACCCTCCCGCTATACGACGCAGCACTTGATGAACCACTAAACTTAATTAAAGGAATACCGGAGCATTTTTAACGGAGCCGCGCACTCTCTTTCCGATATGGAGGATCGCTAAATACACGCGCTAATAATTTGCCAATAAGGTCTTGCTCTCTACAAACAACTTTTTATATTGTATTAATTATTTTTAATATCTTTCTAATTATTATTTTTGTTTTATTTTTATTATAGATATCTTATTCTATTTATTTTTATTCATTTATCTATTTTCTATTATTGATGCTTTTGTAATATATATCTTTTATTATCATTATTCTTATTTCATTTATTTCTACTTTAAATTTTATTCACTTTTTTATCTTATCTTTTATTTATCTTTTCGGTTTTTTAAATCTTTTCGTTATTATTTATTTTTATATTTTTATAGATTTATTTATTTTTAAGTCTATATTCATATTTTTTATGCATTATTTCTCTGCTTTCTTTTAATTTCTTTTTAATATATATGCTGTATATATATATATATATATTCTATTTTTATTTTCTATTTTTACTATTATTATTTATGATTTATCATTACTATATGTATGTCCTCCTTATCATTTATACATGCTTATTGTTACCCATTTCTTAACGATGTCATGCACCCTATGGTCCTCATCATATCTCTCTCATCGCTTACTTATCCAACCGCCTTTGTAACTGGAATTCAAAATTTTGTCACGTGACCACCGTGTAACTATCATAAAGAACTCTTAAGCTCATCTTTGTAATAACTCTGAAGAAGGCTAGCTTGACAAGTCAAAATATAAGTTTATTGTATAAAATAGTGTTCCTCTGCCGTTCTAGGCTGATTCTTGCTTTAGATCAATTATATTTTAACGTCAGTCTTTGTATCTCTTTGATCCGGAACTATATCAGTCATGGCTTAGTCGTTTTGGGTCCTTTCTGGGTTTTTTTCATCTAAGCTTAATCAGCCCAACATGATCTGGGCGATTTTGATGTATAGCTGTGATGACAGCAAGAATTCCCTTTTTTCTCTTATCTAAGAAGTTTAACCTTACGTACTAGTTCCTATTATCGTTAGGCTAAGATTTCGAACTGTACCAAACCTATATGGCAGATGTAAGCTCTTGGCACAAGTGGTAATTAGCGTAATCCCCTATATTCCACTATAACATTTGAACTTTACTTGTTTGCAATAACTAGCATGAACATGTTTATTGATGATGATGATGATGATGATGATGATGATGATGATGATGATGATGATGGTAATGATGATGATGATGATGATGATGATGATGATGATGATGATGATGATGATGATGATAAAGAAGAAGATTCCTTTTCGAATAATTTTTACTTTCCTATCTACCACCATCGTAGATCGTATAGCTGACGACAAAATTTGAAAAGGACCTTGGACTCATGGAAGTGACGATGAGATGCTATACTTTGCCTAGGTGTGGCTACAGACACTGTAGAGCCACCAGCGTAAAAGTAGCGTTTTGGGCATCAGACGTTGTATTAAAAACAATGTTAGGAAACTAAAAAGTATCTTGTGTTTCCAACTTTTACTTCCCCTCTCCGGACTCCAGGTTCGTACCCTTGCCCTTGACACGATATTGACCATGGAAATGCTTTGCCTTACACGGGATGCACAAAATTTCAAAGGAATAAGTTATGGAAGCTCAACATTTGGACTAGGTTCTAATTAAAGCACTGTATAGGATTTCCTGCTTTGGAAGACTTCCCGGTTAAAATATTCGAAATAGATAAATACCATTTTTGTCCAATGATTTATTTTTGATGTTTTTGTTATGATACTTCGTTGGCAAAAATTGTAGCATTATACTCATCATCGTTTGATGACTATCTGGAAGAAAAAGCTATTATAAGCAGATGTTGCCCTTATTTTGGTACAAACCCAATGTTGTACAGAGCAAAACTCAACTAAATTTCCAAATATCTTCACTGTGATACAATTAGTGATAACGTTAACTGAACATTGTCATTGCAGTGAGGGATTCGATAAAATGAGAACAAAATTTATTTGGCCATCTAAACTTGCTGAAGTGGGAATAGCGCGGGTTTTGGCCCCTTTACCTGCACATTTTCATGAGCGAGTGCTAGAAAGTTCTTTTGAAATGTTTGGTATGTGTTTCATAGTGAAACGAGCCTTGCTTCGTATGCCTGGCGTAAGATTCGATCTTAACAATCAAAATATCCAAAGCGCAAGCTGGAATTGCTAGAGCTACGGGAAGGCTTAAAGAGCAACAGTTTACAATTATTTAATAATACGCATTTTAAAGTTATTGGTTAACAGGGAATGCTTCTCTAACAGAACTTGACTAAGTTTGCATTCGATATTCCCCTAACCTCTCAATGCATTTCGGTTTTAACCTAGAATTCGTATCACGCTGACATAATAAATGCTAACTCATCATCAATTATGTGATTCTCTGTTTGATGATGGAACTTAATATGACGAAAATACTTGCACGTCAATTACAGTTTTAAAAAGATTGATGGTGCAGAATTCAAAAGCCTCATAGTTACAAACAGACTCAGCTGCTTGTTTCTTTACAGTCAAATGATCAAAAACATATTTAAATCAAATTGCTTCTAATGAAACTTGTTTATAAATCTGCCTCATAGAATGAAACTTAACTGACACCTGAACAGCAGGTTTAAAACAGTGTCCCGAATTATGTTCACATTAAATTCAATAAATAAGATCAACTTTGTAGTTTGTGGGGTCAACTGATAACAACCAAATCCTCGGGGTTTGCTTAAACTTGTGCAATGTCGAAGAAGATAAACATGCATTAAGGAATTTACCAACTGCACTCGCTAACTTTGAGTAGCAGCTTGCGAACTAATGATCTACAAATATCAAAGACTATTTTGCTTAAGAGTAACAGATATGTCGAAGATATTTATGGCTTTCTCGCAAATTTTATCTTTAAGTTTCAATCACAACATTATCCTTTCTGTTTTAAATCAGATTTTATCACCTCCATGAGCTTAAGTTTTACTATGCTGTCACCTTTCCCTCAATTTATTTTTAAATTAACACAAAATTTCAATGCCACTACAATGACATGTTTCAAAATATGTCAGAGCAATACTGAAAAGTCATACAAACATGCAAATATATACGTGCAAATGATAAGTTCGCGTGCAAGAATTACAGCAGACAAAGGCTACAAATTTTCGTTCAAAGCAGTATCTTGACGTGCTACAATAAGCCTCTCCTTGATAAGGAGTCTAAAGTCCTTTATATCTATTAACAATACTGTTAAGATGGCGGGATAAAATTAGTAATCGAGTGATACTAGTAGATGGTCATGGACTGCTGACTCGCCTGGGTTGCTGTTCAGTTTACTTGTAAAAGGCGATACCCACAAGTTTTCTGATACTCTGATATTTAAGTGGCGGTTTGTTTTGCCACTATATTATTGCAAGTAACAGACTTAAACCTACATGTAAGGAGAGGGCTTGAATGATTATAAAATGGTTCCTGTCATACTATAAAAAGCTGCTTCAGGAAACAATCAAATATCTTCCAATAAGTAAACCAACAAGTTTCCTGGGTGTGCCGAAACCTTTCGCCATACTTCAGAACAGTTTATTACTTATCTGTTAAGGTTAAAACACATCGATACTTGATTATTTTTAAATATCAATATCCCTGCCACCTACGAAGGAGCATTTGCACCTTGCAGTTGGTTATAATGACTGAAGTATGTAAACAGTCATTGGATTCATGTTAGACAACAACAACGATTTCTGAAATACCGTATGTGTCGAAGCAATGGAATGACTCGAATCTCCATTCCTCCTTGATGCTGTAGGGACTAATTAGTTGACATTGCTCCATTGCGTAATGGGAATATTCTTTTTTCGTACAAAAGACTTGAGATAGATCTTGATCTAATACAAAATTTATTCCACAACGCCCTATCGTCACAACACTCCACATTTTATTTTCAAAACCAACGTACTAGACAGTTGTTATAGCACCGTACAAGTGAGCGAAAACACTTGTCCATTAAGCATAAAGGTATTAGCTACTCGATTGTTAACTGCCCAAGAAGACTAGTAAAAAGAAAGTGTATGTGAAAATGGATTTGGTAGCGCTACACCTATTTTAGATCAATACTAAGAATGTAATCAATCTACATTTGTTTTGATAACAGATAAAAGGATATTTCTCTACTCCTTTCACTACCACTTCCAGACTAAACATCCAACACACCGTTCAATACGTTTCATAGAATATGAAGCCATCTGGGGAAAAACACAAAACATATTTTCAAATATCTAGTTTTTGTTTTCCACCCTCCTCTTCTTTATCAATTTGTGCACGTGTAATAACTTCCCATTTGAACCATAACAATGCAAGCTTTTCTAATGAGACAATAGTATATGATGTTACTTTTCCACTGAACCTCCTTCTCGGTATAGACTTTGAAACACCGATACCTAGTTTCTTGTGAGACCAATGTCTTCACACATTCCACTTTTAAATAAATTGTGTATGATATACTTGCATTAGTTCCGACATTGAGAAATCTGCGATTGTCACAAATCTTGAGATAAGAACTTTTCTTATTCTTATTCGATCGTTGGAATCGTGACTAGAGAAACAAACTTCCTCTAGCAAAGTAAGCGTTTTGTTTAGAATTTCCCCCCTCTTAGCTCTATTTTCATGATCCGTATCATCGATAAATTGTCCGACTTTCTTCCCCAGATCCTAATTGTGGTTCCCCCTTGGCCATCAGAATGACAGAAAGCAGTGACCTATAAAAAAGAAAAGCTTGGAGAGGGTTGGGGCGGGGGTGGCCGGTGAGGAGGCAAATGTGGCCCGCTGTCAATTTTGAATTTCCATGGGGGTTTATTAGCTTTTACTCCTCAATACAAAATTGCTCACTTTGGCTTTCCGATCTCTCTCCCCACTCCAAAAATTTCTGGTTGAAACAACACTGTCTTAGACTTTGTCATGATTAAAAGTAGGCCGTTAAATTTCAAGATTAACTTGTCTTGCCTTCTTGTATACAAGAGTACAAAGTGTTGAGTTTAACAGGGAGCTGATTGCATGGTTAGTATATCGACAGTTCAATTTCCAAAGAAAGGGAAGTCTACTGTAATTGAAGTAAGTAAGAGGCTTGCTGAAAATTGAAAAGACACTGCCCCAATGGTATACCAATGCATCAGACGGCCCGTTCTATTTACGAGCTGCTTCAGATATCAGAGTACTAAAATTGTTGTTGGCAAGGTTTCTACAATCTTTAAATCGCAACTTAAAGAACTATCTGACAGTACAAAGTTTGGTGCTTACACCTCTTTAATTGCTGGTACCCTCTTTAATTACAACTTTGAAAACTCCTCCGCAAAGTGATGAAGTTCCTCCTCATCACTTTGTATCTATGGTTTCAACCCTTTTAAGGCGGAGTTCGCGCTCGCAAAATTTTGACAGACAGGAAGGCACACGAGCTGTTATAGGAGGATAAAGGATACAAAACCATCTCGTATAAATAACTGGAACAAAATAGCCTACATTGTCTTGTACTAAATTATGGGGGCCAATGACCATGAAGATAGAGTGAAAAGTAAGACAAAACCTGATGTGATTGTTCCCTACTGAGTAGTAGCATTCAATGAACCCAATCTTTAAATGGTAATGGAATGACTTAGTTAAGATATTCTTGTTTAAATTTTAAAACTCTTAAAAAGCAAAGGCTGTCAAAATAATAGGTTGCGGCTCCTACCCTCTAACGTGGTGCCGTTATGCTTGTACTGTAGATGAAGTTCTTCTATCCATCATGTGTATTAGTACTGGTAGGCCTACATTTTCTCGGGGAGAACGAATCATTTCATTACAAAGAAGTATTTAAGTGTTGCTTATCTCAAAGTGGACTGGTGGTGCAGACAGCTTCACGAATCAGTGAAACTAAAAGATCAATTTGAGTCCCCTTCCACAGGGTTTGGTAGTCCCACCCTTCACTTTTTACGTTGTGTAGGAATGCGGATCCTAGTTGCATTTTATTCCACAGAGTAACTGTTTTTCTCCCGTAGATTATAACCTTGATAGGTCTTGACTGTTTACCCTCCGCCCCCCTTACGTCCCCACCTCAGCTATTAGTAGTAAAGTAACAAATGAATGCAAGTTAAACATTAACTTTTTAAACTGACCACCATAAAATTTAATGTTGGTGTTGAAACCTGAAAGGCTTTGATTAGCGTTGAAATTGTTTTGCAAGATAAGCTTTATACTTAAAAATTTTAAAGTTGGCGTGAGTTTACGTAACAATCACAGAACTCGATCGTTTAGAGATGATAAAGGAGTACTTCACCAGCCGAAAATTTTCGTGAATGTAAATACAAACGAATAGATCTAGTAGGCCTACACACGTGGTTACTTCTTTCCCCGCTATTAACAACAAACTAGTCACGATAAAGAGAGCATACCTTACCTTCGGCCAAGACAAAGCTAGACCTTTCGAGAGGGACAATTTTTTCTTTTCCATTTCGTCTGGCTGCACGAGTGAAATACTACGCCTTTTGCCCTTCCTACTTCCCCTTAATAGTCCCCCTCTAAACACCAATATCATTAATTAAAGAATCTTTTCTATGCGCCACTAACGAAGAACAACAAAAACAAGATAAACGGTGCACTTGGGAATTTGTTCGGAAAGCATGGACAGACAAAGGTATTCATTAGAAAGGGCAATACACACCCGTGTCTTCTGTTGCTTGATGCTTGACTTCCGCTATATTTCAATTCTGAGAGACAAAACCCCAAAACTATATCAACAGCCGTTTACTCTAAACATTCTACCAAACTTATCTCTGATCCCCATCCCCTTCGGCACGGTATATTCCCAGCAATGACTTTCGACCCGTTTTGACAGCCCCATGGAAAACAATACTTAACAACCTTTTTCATCTGCCCCTTTTCGTCCCTTCAAAGATTCTTAGAAATACCATTGACAAAATCAAATCCGCAATTTGCTGGCAAGGTGTTGATTGGCAATACAGACGATTGTTTGATTTGTTATGACAGGCATCAATTTACTTATTATCTAGCTATTCATACCAGGCATGCCTGATATTTGCATTGTCTGTCTAGAAGTAGTTGCTTGCAATGCATTGCGCTCTTGATTGCTACAGGCTAGTGAGAAGTGTTTTTATAATAGCATCAGTGTGCAGATGCCATATTTACGTAGCAGCAGTTTAAAATAACAGTCTAACTAGGACTGTATCAACTGAAACACCAGTTCACTGAAACGAGCAGGATAGAGAGCCCGTCGTCAACACGCGCGTTTGGCATCTGCACTGAAGATGGCTTTGTCTGAGCCCCAGACTGGCAAACGTTAGCATATTTTCTCACCTTTGTGAACAGTGACAAATTCGATGAATGCTATGTTAAGTGATACTTCTTTCCATCACGAAGGCTTTGGATCGGCAATGGTGTCATGAACAGTCAGATTTTCTCCGTGACCTAGAAATTTTGGGAATGAATCGGTGATTTTGATAATGAAGTTTTCCTTCCTACTGTCAGAATCGAGATATTCTAGCGTTGCTTTTCACTGTTTATGAAATCGAGCCAGGTCAGGCTACATGACACAGGGACTTCTCCTTTCTGCTGATTGAAATGTTCATTTTAATAAATGCCAAGGAATTTATGATATTTAGGATCTATGTGATTATTGATGTAAAAAGTTGTGAACGGTAAATGGCTTCTTTGAAAGAAATTGAAAGAAAGAGGTTTCATGTCTAGCCTGGGGTAACTGCTACGGTAGATTAGTTGCATACTAGTGGGTGGTTTAAATCTCTTCTTTATTCTGCACTGCCAAGATTTTTACTCTAAACATCCATACTGGCTTTCCTCCCTATGTCCGTGTTGCCCTGATTAAACAATAACAAGAAGAAGCTGCCAATGAACGTGTGTCATTTCCCTTCTCTCCGCGGGAGCAGTGTGGATTTCTTTGAAGGCTTTACTGGTCTCATGCGGCAGTCACTGAATTATCAGTTTCAACATCACTTCAATAAAAGTAAATGAAAAAGCATACATGAAATAAGTTGGAAGCGAATAAAAGATTTCTTTGTAAGTCTAGTTCTAACCAAGTGAAATATTAATGTATTGAGCAATTAAGGACAATTTGAAAAAATTTACATAAGAAGAATACGACTGTGAAAGTTATTCGGATTATTTTAAGTTGACCAATCAGAATTCAGCTCATCAGCTTGACAGATATACTTGTCCCGAGTGCTTTCGAACATTGTTTTTCTTTGATCCAACAAACACTGAATTGTAAAAATAGCACACGACGAATTATCTGAGCGGCGAACTGAAAGGAGACAAATTAGGTTAGCAAAAATAGCACGTCTTTTGACCTGCGTACAGTGATACGTTAGCGACACTTTGAAAAGCCACCTTTATGATTCAACTAGATATTTAAATACAAGTTTTGTTGAATAAAAGAGGCAAATTTAAACTGCCAGGCAAATGATCGAGAAAATCAGACAATCGAATGCAAACCTGCCCTCGTTAACAATCATTAAGAGCCTCCTCTAAAACAGAGATGCTTTCATAAACAGTTCTCTAGTAAAGGTGCAGGTATCCGAGATATATAAGGCCTACTTTTGCCAAAACGCGAGGAAGCACCGAGTAACTCACGTTGCCTCCAATATAATCTAATACGTAAAAGTGATAAGTAAAGCAGCTTTGAAAAATGTCTTCGAAACAACATAATAGACACTACTCAATGTAGAGGTATAAATACGGTGTGTTGAATTATGGGCTGTTAAATTATGGGGTCAAAAGCGGTCATTTATACAGTCAAGTACTATATGTGAAATGTCTTCATCTTGCTTTATGCGGTCAAAATGCTTTGACGAAAACATTTACGGCAACAACTGTGAGCGACTATGTCTATTTCAGTCGTGTAGTTGCTGTCTTAAACCAGGTGTGGTGAGAACCGAGTGTTAGAGACAGTTAAGGGGCCATACAAATCGTTAAAATATACAAGCAGCGTTTCAGGTCCTAGATGAAAACTGCCATAAAGTATGAAAGTTTCATGCTTTGAAAGCTGAAAAATAGAATAAAAGTGATTAAATACAGAGTATGAGAATAACAAAAGAGGGTGAGAGTGAAGAATGAGAAGGAAATAAAGAAAAATGAATTACAGAGTATAAAACCTTAAATTGAAGTAAAAACTATGATGTAAGTAAGAGTGTCTCAAGTTTCATGGTTAATCTGTAAAGGAGAAATTATTGTCGTCCTACTTACACAATTGAATCTTTCTGGGTACGAATATTCTTAAAGTGAGCGTCATTTCTATGCATCACTCACAAAATGAGGAGGAAGGGGAAAAAGACAAAGGTAAAAGTGCATCTGTACATTTAGGGAGGGTGAAAACCTGGGCCAGAGATATGTATCACCACTCCCATTGACTTCGAGATTGCCTGTCACTCCCTCCCTGTCATAACCATAGAAGTGCATTGAATGTCATGATTCCTGGGATAACGCTAAGAAACAAGAGAGTTTAAGAAACCTTTCTTTGATGCAAATACGAAGTGGTCACGCAAAATATCAAGCTGTCATTGTTGTGATCATAACGTAAATAGCTGCATTTACAGTAATTTTTATTTGTTAAGATTGCCAGAAGGAAGGGAGGGATACGTGAAGGAGATCCGGTAGTGTCCCCACTGGCAGTACGTTTTGGTGGTCCTTTTTGGAGGGGGGACAGCTGATCTTTCTTTTTCTTATGATAATTGTTATTTCTTCTATATTCAAAAGTGGCTTGATACATAGTACCATGTTAAACAATGCGATTAAACACAAACCGAGGAGCCTTAACTGGAGCTAAGATGGTACTTTCTTTTTACTGCAACATTTCAAGGATGTTCAAAGCGCCATAGACTAACTAGTATTTTGTTGATAGGGAAGAGCGAGCAATAAGAAGTAGATATTAGCAAATCACACTTTTCTATGTGCATGCAAATCCAGAAGACACAAATGATAATAACACACAGGAAATTCACACAAGAAATAGACACAAGAAATAAACACAAGAAATACACACAAGAGATACACACAAGAGATACACACAATAAATACACACCAGAAATACACACAAGAAATACGCACAAGAGATACACACAATAAATACACACCAGAAATACACACAAGAAATACGCACAAGAGATACACACAATAAATACACACCAGAAATACACACAAGAAATACGCACAAGAGATACACACAATAAATAC
>JAAAKL020012262.1:0-13136 GCA_010016065.2 Carybdea cf. marsupialis auct. non (Linnaeus, 1758)
GATGTTGAAACGCTTTTTACTTGCAAAAAAGGGAGGTAATCTGGGTATACCAACTCCGTGCAGAATAAGTTAATGGAGCCAACAACGAATTCCAGAAAAAAGTAACTTGCTCAATTAGTGGATTTGGTTTTCAAATAAAATGGATCTTTTCCAAATAACCATAGTTTCTGCAACAACAGAGGAATTTCCCCTTCTAATTACAAATATTGTATGCTTAAATCCATATTTGAACGCATATGCTTTCTTCCAGATGAAGGGAGGTCAGAGGATAATCGTTTTTATCCACATTAATCAAATTCGTCTGAAGCTCATATCACAGAAAGTTTCAAAAAAGGGAGAGAGAAACATCCCCCTCCTGTTAAAATCACCCGCTGGCATCTACCCTCATAGCTTGTGCACAACTATGCAATATTCTACAACCATTAGTTTTTTCTATTGCATAAACGACCAATAATAAGGGTTATTCCTTTTGGAATGTACGTATAGTAGGGGAGGAATGGTTCCAGTATTGCCTCTGAATCCTAGAGGCTATACAAGTACCCTTTCATTTGTTCTCAGATTTTTAGTCGATTTCACCCCACCAGATTCCAATTCCCTCCCAAGCCCAGACCCTCCTTCCCGATACACAGCTGTACTTAAGTTCATAAAGCTTCAAACTAATCAGTTCAGTTAGACGGAGTTTAGAAATGATTGTCTACGTTAACCGTATGGGCTACATTTATCTTTAGAAAAAAAAAAGTGCTAACACATGTTATTATGGCTTCCAAAACTTGAAAGCAAATTAAAAAGTGTGTTGATTATTTTATTATATATTGATAATAAATATCTTACAAGTTTCATATTCGTTGGGGTCATATTTTCGGTCTTTTCCGCATAGTGGGCAGCATATTACAGTAGCATCGAACACAAAAGTAAATGAAGCAAGAGGAAAGAGGGAAATGTAGAGAGCGTTTTGGTAAAGTCTACCCACACACCAAAACGCAGCCTATAAGTTGCAGAAAAAAATGGCAGTACAGTGTGACTCATTTGTTCAAATTTGACGAAAACAGAACATAGTGTCTTTTGCACAAATAGTTGCCTTGAATTCATGAATATGAACGACGGTTTCATGTCTATTTGCCAAGCACGAGACATCCGTTTGTGAAAAGTGGATATATATCAAGGGGGAAAGAGAAAATTCCAAATGCGAGCTTCACAGAAGGTTGGTGATGGTAACCCTGAAACTGACCCCGATACTAAGGGTTGCGCAGTTATAGATAAGTTGAGAGAAACTGCCAGATTTAATTGAATGCCGATTGCTATAGAATCAGTTATCTTTGCAGACTCTGTTTCAAGTCGCGAAGATAGGTAATCAACATCATCAGTCAACAATGACTAAATGGACCACACGGTATCTGATCATGAATTGGAAAACTCCCCGACACTACAGTTTGAAAAATTGCGACTCAAAGCAGCTTTCACACCAAAAGACCATGCGAAATGTATCAGAATGGCCAGTGAAATACCTTTGCAAGAATTACAGCGGCAGGCTTTGGAAAGGCAATTACAGTGCTTTGAAAGGGATGATGAACTGCGTCAATTACAAACGGAATCTTTACATAACATCAATAGCCAATTGATGCCAATTGTGCTAGAATGTTGTCAAAAGCATTTAGAATATAAGTAGGACACAATTTTAGCTATTAATCTTTAAATTTTGCGAACTAGATGAAGTCTAACTCTACCCTCATTTTTTTATTGATATGTGCAGGGCTACTCGTTGCGTTCCCTCATATAGCCTCTAGCTCTGATATGCGAATGTCTTGGAATATGTGGTACGAATGGTCAACAGAATAAATAGGTACACCCTTGTATTTGCCCACCAAATGCGAGGCGTTTTTTTGTAATTGTTTTGGAACAAACGTTCTTGCGTTCATATTCAGAATTTTAAACACAGGCTATAATTTACAGAACAGTAATAGCCATTGAAAAGGAAAGTTTAGAGTTCACAGTTTCTTATTCTACTTCGCTGTATGGAAGATATAATTCTTTAATTCGCATGAAGATAGAAATCAGTTTTTCAATACCATCAATTCGTCACTGGCAGACGTGAGTGCAAATGCTAGAGCAGAAGACACAGGGTACAATTCCTCTTAAATTTGCCTTTTTGTTCACCCCTGATGTTACACACCAGGGATTCATATTGTCTATCTCGGTTTGTATTGAGTGTTTGTCATCGATTTAGGTATTCTTGGAGCTAAAATTTTTCCATGGTATACACTCCCTCCGAAAGAGACTATTGAGGCATGTGAATGATGCGCTATACAAACTTTTGACTACGCCACGAACGTAAGGAATAACCATAGATTCTCCGCCTTCACATTTTTTTGCCTCTTTACTCTTAATCCCCACTAAATGTTCGCCCCATCAATCTCAATAAACTAGCACACTCCAATCTTCAAGTTGCTGATATTTATATCACTCTACAAGCTGCTGAAGGGTTAATGTACACAATAAACCTGCAAATACGTCAGCTGAAGTTATCATCGATCTATAATAGATGAAATAAAAAAGTCTCAGTATTGCAGATCGATGTAAGTAAATATGATTTACTAACGTACATTACATGTGCGCTAAATAAAGTCATTTCTTTAGGTTACTTACTAAAAACGTTCGTAATTAAGTTGCCTCAAGAGGCAAACCCATCTTGCAAGTTTCCGTTATACTGAGCAACTGCTACTTCTGCTAAGGGGTTCTGGATGCCGTCGTCAAATTCTGGCATATTAAAGTCAATACCAATATGTGCATTATTATGCAGGCGCAAACAACTTTCCTAACTTTATCTGGCGTTAACCTAGCCTCACTATGTAAAGCGGAGAGTTTCCTCTTTAGTCGGCCAAAAGACTGTACAACAAGCGCCCTTTTTTTACGGTGGCTGGTATTAAATCGCCTCGCTGCATCAGTGTTGACAACTCTGACCAGTGTCATTAGCTAATTTCGTCACGTGTAACCAGAGTCGCCCTAGATTTACCCACCAATGTTCCGGTTTTTGAATTCATCCCATAGTTTGCTGTTTCGCAAATAAATCTTTCATGCGTGGAGTCAGGCACCGGGAAACAACACTGATAAGTTCACCACGATGGTTGCGAACAGCTTGAACTTTAATGCTGTGGTAATGTTCACGATTGATATGATCATTCTCATCTGTTCTTGGTGCTATAATACGTATATGGGTACATTCGATGCCACCAAGTACTTCAGGGAATCAAGCAATGTACACGAAATCCACGATTTAGCCTTTTCCACGCCATTCAGAAGAAACTCAGCAAAACCATTGAGGTGTTCACGTATCACACTTACAAAGCTATCTGTGATACGTGAGATCGTTGGTTGCGAGAGGCCAAAGTCATCAGCGATTCCAACTTGAAAATCATTGGAGGCTAAATATCGAAGACCAGTTCTAACTTGCATCTCCACACGTATTCCATGACCTTTATCTTATTTCTAAAAAGATGGTCGGAGTAAGTCATTAATAAAAATTTTTACAACGCCATTAAACCTGAAAGGATACCATTCTCTGTACTCTGCCAGTGGATCAAACAAATTACGATATTTCTTTCGTGGTTTGCCCTCACGAAGTTCTATGTCCATGAGCATTACTATTTTAGAGTTAGAGACAGGAAAAATGCGCTTAAGTGCAATTAGGTTACGTAAGATACATTCCTCAGAAGTGACAAACCAAAATGGCGAGCGGCAGGGAATTTGGATCTACTCTGCGCAAGCTGAGGGTAATCTTTCCCCCGCAGCTGACCGGAATATAGCTGAGGGGGCATGTTATGAATGCGAATTTACCCCCAGCTTCGGGGAATTACGCTGAGGTGTGGGGAATTACTTTCAGGTAATTAATGTGATTACGGGTCTTGACAGGGATCAGTTTTATTCAGGTTGACAGAGGTTGCTCCATTAAATGTCACTTCACCCGGCCCTCTCTTCATTTCAGTAGAACAAACTGAGGGATATAAGAGCTGGTCTACTTCTAATAGAAGATGCCGCTACATCCAATTGTTTTGCATCGTATCATGAAATTTCCATCTGCATGGGTGTAATTATGTTGTCAAATTCCCGTGCCGGTTACCCTCAAAGTGTTAACGTAACAGTTAAACTTCTCTCTGACGGATCAGCAGAGATTTCTTTTCAATTGACAGATGCGTTGTCCAACATTCGGAGGTTTCATTGCCCCTCTTGCTGTTTTGGATGCTTTATTCAGAGAAGGAAAGTGGCACGGAATGTGCGTATATATCAAACGAGCAAAATGTTTTTAATGGTAATCAAAGGAATAGGCACTTACGTAATGGTTTGATACGAGTCATCATATCTATACCCAAGAGACACCTCTGTTTATTTCCCCACCTTTAAATGCTTGAAAGATAACGTATACATAGTACAAAATCAATGATTGCTTAACTGCAAAGCACACCTTTTACTATTTACTATTGTCCTCACACACAGCATCTATATGATATTCAACAGTTTTACGGAGAAAACGCGCAGCCACATGACCACAAATGAGCATGTTGAGAATTGTTGTTTACCAGTATTTAAGATGAAACTTTTTCCTCATTCGCTCATTTTGATGGCAACTGGAGTTGGCGTATGTCTAAGCAAAATCTCGTGCAATATTAAATGATGATGGAGATATCAAAAGCTATCATCCCGGTTATTTCGGAAGGGGATTTTATTTGCAAGAAAGAAATGACTCTGAAACTCGAATACGTACGCTAAGAGCATTCCATGCTGTCAAATGGTGGGTCGTTGAACGACCCTATGTCAATTGCTGCGACAGCCGAAGAAAGCTGTGTAACCGTTCTAATCACTCCTTCTGCTTGAAGAGGCTGGCTCCACGAAGACGTAAATGGTTATCAGTAAGGCCATTCCACATTATCATGACAAAGAAGACTAGTAGGTAAGAAATATGGCGTCTTATCTGTTTTTGACTCGGTTTACAGTTCTTGACCGAATTGATGTAAACGTATTTTGGCAGCTATCATTCTTTAGTATGCTCCCCTTCGAAGGCATAGGTGAACGTCTGAATTGCCAACACACACAAAGTTGTGCCCTGAGTTGCAAAAAATACCGGCAAATGTCGTTGAAGCTAAATCATTGTGTGACGTTTAGACTACGTACAATTTAAATTTCAATCTTGACAAACAAATCTAGCTGAGAACCAATAAATGGTCGAGCGTGGTGGAATATTAGTATCATCACTTATTTAACGAACACTGTGGTAACGAAATTTAGACGAAATTTAACTTGTTTTGTCATAAATTCTTTTCATTGTCGAGCTAAAACAGCTCTTAAAAATTGCAGTTATGGTTTTTTCTGACGTTTGTAGATCGATGTAAGGCAGTAGTTAAAGAACACTTCAATAATCAGCATATTCAGTTAATTTCTTTAATTAAAGGACAATACAGGCGGTTTAAAGTTCAGGTCAAATATGTCTGAGATATGTTTCATTGATACTAAAATAGTGCATTACACAATAGTTTGATGTACCAGCCCAGCAAAGCTATTGTAGGTATTCAGCGTAACAATCAGTAACTTCATGTTATCATTGGGTTTAAGATGAAACGTCGTGCAATGCAATAGTACTAGGATGCCCAATTTTGGCCCTTAAAAACTGATAGCGTGGGTTACTTTGGATGATTTGATCACTTCGTCAGGGAATGCAAAGACGACATCACAGGGGCACCACCATCACGGTATATCAGTATCGTGAAAAGGCCATTATCATTAAATTTTGTTGAGTTTCATCTTTCGTGATACAATAACCAATTTGATTATTAATAATACAATTTTTAGTTAAAAACATTGCCACAAAAAGCAGAAAGGAACCGTATATAAAAAGTCAAGATGAAGTACCTACCGTAAAGTAGAAGTGGTTTCTTAGGCTTGATTTTGTTAGCATTCAGATTAATCATGCGCTAACCATTACGAGGCTAGGTCTGGACTACGGAACCGTAAATGAAAAGCCTAGATGAAGTAACTATTCTTAAAGTAGAAGTGGTTTCTTAGGCTTGATTTTGTTAGCATTCAGATTAATCAGGCGCTAACCATTACGAGGCTAGGTCTGGACTACGTCGTTATAACGTCAGTCAATCCCGCGCTTTTTACTTATGCGTGTCATGCAACTCGTATGTTAGTCGTTTGCATTGCTGTACGGAGGTCGGTTGGAGTTGTTCACGTTTAAGTTATATATATCGAAGCTGATTATGACCAATGATCTCTAAAAAAGACTGGATCGAGCTTCTCATTGTTTCCAATGGCGAAAAAGTGTAGTCACGAGTACTGGCCCCTATTAGTTAAAATAGCGCGGGAAAGTCCGCTATGTTGCGTCACATTGTTTACAAGCTTTGTGTGATGGGGACTGAAATAGCGTCCGAAGTCTGATCTCACTTTCAGACGGAAGATGCTCGATCCAGTGTTTTTAGAGATCAGTGATTATGACCAAACTATCCATAGGATGGCATTATGTGATCTTAAATTCTGCGCAACTCGGCAAAAATTAACAACTTACAGTATTGTTTTTATATTATAGTCACCTGTATTTGACTACAACTGAATGGTGAACCATACTTTTGTTTCCTTGGCGCACTTTAAAAAATACACTTAAATAAAGACTACCAGAAGATGCTTTCTTTAACTGTCATCGGTGTTTCGATAGCTGTCAAAGCAAGCGTGCAGATTACATCCTTAAAAGCTGACTAGATAAACGATTAAACTGCATGAAACATTGCACACAACTCTGTATACTCTAGCTATTATAGCAACAGGGATGTGCTCTGTAGCATTGCTCCTAGCTGATCTACACAAGTTGATAACTGTCTCTTTTTATTCAGGAATGCATTGTAAACGTATTGAGAATACGTTCGTGATTGCTTGTTAAAAGTTGGCAGAGAAGGTCTATTGAGGAAGGTAAGCCCTGAAATATAATATGTCAATACTATAGTAGCTGATATTTTGTAGTTAAGAAATGATATGATATACAGTGCGTAACATTTTAGAAGGAAATTAAGGGACGAGAAATCATGCTCCTCAATGCTGCTTCCCTTTAAAAAAATACTAAGCTCCAAAATTTAGGCAAAGTTGTTACAAAACAGAAACGGCTGTGCTCGGGAAAAGTGGTTCGTACACATCTACGGCGTTATTCCGTGCGAAAACATATTATTCAAAGTATGAACTGGAACAATAATCTTTTTGCCTTTACTTTAAAATCACTAGCATTTTGCCAAGCGCATTTATACAACACATGGTTAAGGTTTTGAAAGCTGCCTTAGCTCATCGCATGTAACAGCGGATAATACTTCGACGGAATTGAATTTATTACTTCAAATGTAAGGCTTTTCACATAATTCTGAATTTAATGTTGCGCCATTACAAATCCCCAGTGGCCATACTTCCATTATAGTGTTTCGTACATCGAAATTTGAGGCCTATCGGAGTGGATTAAACCCTTATTACAAACGGAAAGAAGTTTTAGGTCGTTCGGAAAGTATTGAATACGATTAATTTGAGTAATAAAAAGATCGTATAGTCATAATTTGAAGTTAATTCGACAGTATCCAAGGACAGTTTACTCAGAAATGAAGGTCATTTTCACCACATTGAAATTTAAACATTAGCCCACCGTAGGGAAAAAGTTTCAAACTAGCAACCTTGTATCGTTAAATATTAATTGATGCCTTTAAAATCTTAATGACATGCCTCTAATTATGCAAGAATATAAGAATAATGTAATTCGTGGACTTAAACATCTTTTCCTAGACATAAACAGTGTTATCCTAACATTGGCAGTGTCTAAAGCAATTAATTGTCAGTAATTTAGGCTTTGATCATAATTTTAGCATTTGAAAACGAAATAATTAAGTAATATCATATTTAATACGAAGTACCCGTCTAACACAAGAATCACAAGGAAATGAAACGCCCACAAGTAAATTCCACTTCCGTATTCCGTGAGAAATCATTTTTTAAAATACAGCCTAACCATGCAACTTATTTCTGGACAAAATACGTCATTCACTTGGTGAAAATAACGCAGCTGACAAAAAACAACAACAATTTTAGATTCAAAGCAATATACTAATCCACAAATGGTGTTTTTGAGGAGCATTTTGCAAGAAAGAGATGCAACTGTTACTTCACATGGGAACAATGTTTTTGAGCATAGGCTTGAGGTATTGACATAGGCAATAAGATTTGCATTTCAACTCCAATGACGCAGCTCAGCTACGTTGCCTTACCAACTCATTTTCCACCTGCTTCATAAGAACTACAATTCAGCACTAACACAACATAAGTAGATCACCCGATATTCGTTAGTTTGATGAAATACGTTTATAAATTTGTGGTATCAATCTAAAATGGGATTTGTAGTTTAACCAGAATGAAGTACCTGAAAGCTATCATTTTATTTCATTTCCGAGTAAAATCATAATCGATTTCAAGGTATACAATAATACATTCCTTACGTATCTATCATTAACATAGCATTATAGGATTGGAAATTTATTCCCGATTAAAAAACGACAACAAGATTTAGTAGGGTAAAATATGTTACTTTCCTTTATCATATATTTTCCTTTTTTAAATATGCTACAATTTACTAGCCATGCAGTAACTCAAAGACTCTCGGCAAGTTTTTTCTTCCTAAAAATATGTATTAAAGTTACTTTCCTTCACCTCATATTTTCTTTCCGAAAAAAACCAGAGACATCCTATTCGGGAAAAATGAGTAACTATCATCAACGAGATTTGTTGTGATGTTGTGCTACCTTTCCTGACAGAATTTATTTCAAACTTGTAAATTTCAAAGATAAATAGCACTACAGCATCAGCAAGAGCAGTTCAATGTTCTACAGATTTTACAATTGTGTTTGATAAAATACTTGTTTTGAAAGTAAAATATTTACGTACAATAGTTTTATGAAAGTTCAAATTTCACAAACTTTGCGGCACTAATTTGGGGCATTTACTCCACTGCAAGAAGTGTTGTCAAAACGATAAAATGTTGCAGAATTCAACTATGGCTTTAGAATTTGCTCCCTACGTAAGTAACCTACGTTGCTTTCTCCTAAATTGCGTCGATAAAATTGTCGGAGAATAACCGTAAAAATATCCAATGAATAAAGTAGTCTGGAGAAAATATACTTGTGTTCATTTCTCTTACAAAAAAAATTTTTTCACCGGATTTATACATAGGCGTGCTGGTCATGGAAAATAGGGATCGCAAGATTGTACTTTATTCGCAAGCCAAGGAAGCAAATATTTTAGGTTTCATTTTTTGCCCTCTGCCTGAAAATATCCAATGTTGCGAAGGGCCTGACGTGAGTTTGGCGGTACTTGCATCAATATATATAAAATAATTCATTTCACAGTTTCGGCAAACTGAAATAACCATTACGTTAAAAGCATCGCACATAAACAGCAGCTGTAAAAATGCTCCGGAAATTCTACAGCCATGAACTTCGCACGATTATGGCTCCTAAGCGAAAACGTTATATAATGTTACTACTTATTACATATACATGTTGTTCCCTTTGTTTAAACATGAAGATTATGTTAAAATTGTTTTTAATACTAGTTCGATAATGTGATTCATCCCCAAATTCCCATGGGATTTGAATGTTCCCCTGCTCTTTCCCCCCTGCTCTTTCCCCCCTGCTCTTTCCCCCTACTCTTTCCCCCCTACTCTTTCCCCCCTACTCTTTCCCCCCTACTCTTTCCCCCCTACTCTTTCCCCCCTACTCTTTCCCCCTACTCTTTCCCCCCTACTCTTTGCCCCCTGCTCTTTGCCCCCTGCTCTTTCCCCCCTGCTCTTTTCCCCCTGCTCTTTTCCCCCTGCTCTTTTCCCCCTGCTCTTTTCCCCCTGCTCTTTTCCCCCTGCTCTTCTCCCCTGCTCTTTCCTTCTCAGTTCTCTACCTTTCAATAAAATTTCTTCGCTGCTCTTTCTCTTTCTCTCTCTGCCGTATTTTTGTTCTACGTTTCCTTATTTGATCATTTCTTTATCTACCCGTTTCACTGCATTTTAATTTGTTAAACCTTCTCTTACTGAAACTTCTTTTAATTCATCCCATAGCTATTCTGTCTTTCTTATCCTACCACTTACTTTCAATACTTTTTGTTCGCGTTTAAGCATACTTTTCAAAACGTGTCCTTTTACTACGTTCTGTCTCTACCCTTTCTTCTGTCTCTACCCTTTCATCTGTCTCTACCCTTTCTTCTGTCTCTACCCTTTCTTCTGTCTCTACCCTTTCTTTTGTCTCTATCCTGTCGTTTGTCTCTATCCTATCTTCTGTCTCTACCCTTCTTCTGTTTCTTCCCTTTCTTCTGTGTCGATCCTTTCTTTCTCTACTATTTCCGTTACTACTTTCTCTCACTACCCTTTACTTTACTAAATTTTCTCCCTCTACAGTTAAATGATTTTCCGAATCTTTGCCTAAAATGTTCTTTCTACTTCTTTCCATGTCCACTGCTGTGCTACTTTCTTTCATTAACCTTAATTTGCTACATTGGATTTTTATTACATTTCCCCCTTAACTACTCTTACTTCTTTGTTCTACTTTATTTCTCTGCTCCGTCTTTTGATACTCGTTGCTTGACTACTCTTTCCCTTGCTGCTATTTATTATACTGATTACATTTTTACTGATGCTTGTTGTACCTCTTTCTTTCAATACTTCTTTAATTTTCCTTCGTTTTACATTTTACACTACCCTTGTTTTCACCTCATTTACTTTAACTACCGTTTCTTTACTACATTGCTTCACTATCCACGCTTCTGTCCTCTTCCTTTTTCTACTACATTCTTTCCATACTATTTTCTTTACTTCTTAGTCTTTTTCTACTCAACACAATTTAATTATATTAAAATTTCTATCAATGCTCATCTCTTTACTTATTTACTAAGTCTTTTCCTACTCTACACTTCTTCCTTCTACCCATTTCATTCTTTAAAATTTTTCTAACTACTGGAACTCTGCTTTGATTCTTTCACTATTATCTCCTTAATACCCTTTGTTTACTATCCTCGTTTTTTCTACACTTGCTGTTATCAATACATTTCCCTCCTACCTTTCTTCACTAGTTCATTTTAGAAGTATTCTTCTTAGTTTCACTACCTTTACTTCAGCTCATCCATTCACTACTCGTTGTTGAGGCTATATTGATTGCAATACCGTTTCCCATCCTACTATCTTTCACTACCCTTGACATTACTACACTTCCTCTCACTACAGTATTTTTCATTACTTTGCCACCCTATCCTCTATTTTTGGCTATTGTCTTCCTTTACTAGTCCTGTTTTGTCACTGGAACTTTCCCTACCTTCGTCGAAAGTAGCGCTTAATAAGAAATACCCGGCTATATTTTCAAAATATCGGTGCTGTCTTGATCTGGACAAATCTGGCCAAATTCCAGGAGGCATTGCAGCGATAAGACAGAATTCTACGGACTCTGATTGGTCACAACAACATTAATTAGGCCGTTCAATTACTGATTCCATATAATGAAATCACAGCAGGTTATATCTTTCATTCCTTCCTACACTTGCACATTCTCAACTATTTCCTTACACTACAACTTCTTTTGATGCCCTTCTCTCTATTTTTCTACTATTTTCTTCTTATTTTACTACAGTGTCTTGATTGCTTTTCAAAACTACCCTTCTCTTTTGTCAGCTTTCTTTTGCTGCCCGTACTGTTATTGCTAATTCGTCCACCATAGTTTCTTTCAATGCAGTCCTCTTTACATTATTGTTCACTATTATTTCTTTCAATGCCTTCCTCTTTACTTCATTCTTCCACTATCTTTCTTTCTCTAACCTTTTTATCAATGAAATCTACTTGACTACTTCCTTTCACTACAGTTTCTTGATTGCTTTCCAGTACTACCCGTCTCTTTTGCCTGCTTTCTTTTGCTGCCCTTACTGTTATTGCTCATTCGTTCACTACTATTTCTTTCAATGCCCTCCTCTTTACTTTATTCTTCCACTATTTTTCTTTCTCTAACCTTTTTATCAATGCTATCTACTTTACTACTTCCTTTCACTACAGTTTCTTTATTGCTTTCCATCACTACCCGTCCCTTTTGCCTCCTTTCTTTTGCGGCCCTTCCCGTTATTGCTCATTCATTCACTATTACTTCTTTCAACGCAGTCCTCTTTACATTATTGTTCATCATTATTTCTTTCAATGCAGTCCTCTTTACATTATTGTTCACTATTACTTCTTTCAATGCCCTCCTCTTTACTTTATTCTTGATTGATTTCCAGCACTACCCGTCTCTTTTCCCTTTCTCTAGATTTCTTCTTTCACTGATTTTACTTTCACGATTCCCTCTTTTATTACGTCCCTTTATTTGCACATTACCTTTGACCAAAGTTTCCTCCAATACTTACTCCTGCACTAGTTTCTTTTATCAACCTTGATCTGCTGCGCCAAATTTCTCAATGGATTCTTCCCTTCTTTTTTTCATTTTCCCTTTTCTTCGTTATCCCTTCTTTTCTTCATTATCCCTTTTCTTCATTATCCCTTTTCTTCATTATCCCTTCTTTTCTTCATTATCCCTTCTTTTCTTCATTATCCCTTCTTTTCTTCATTATTTTTTTAATACTTTGCTTCATTTCTTTTCCTTAAATTCTAATAATTTCCTCCATCAGCCTCTACTTTGTTACTATTTCTTCTATTGCCGTTTCCAACTATTTTCCTTATCACGTTCATTTCACTACTCGTTCTCTCCACACATAACAAATTTCTCCGGTTTCGTTTTAGCCTTGGTTACATTACAAAATACCATCGATGCAAACGGACACAAGGCGTAATGAAAGGACAAGACGAAATTGATAGAACTGCAAGCAATAGAGCGGCGAGCTTTTCGTATTTATTTTTGTTGCATGTAAACGTTTTTTAATATAATAGACAGAGATGAAAACAAATTCATAGAACTTTTCCTTGTATTGATTAAGTTGAAACTGCGCATACTCAAATTTTTTATTCTATATCGCTGCTTATACGGCTCAGTTTCTGTTTTAACGTAACCCCGCTTCATTCTTGAATACATACTCTCATTTTTTTATTCTATATATATTTCCTTTTTTACATC
>JAAAKL020012263.1:0-13136 GCA_010016065.2 Carybdea cf. marsupialis auct. non (Linnaeus, 1758)
GCTCCATCTTGGGGTAGACTAAGAGGTAGACTGTTTTATACATCTGGCCTCCAGTTCCAAATTCCTCTTGTCGATGCTGATTTGAGTTGTTTATTGTCAAAGTTTTTTCTGAATTTATAGTTGATGTACTGTATATGGATTATTCATAAAAGGTGAAGGAAATCTTTAAGGGTGCCTGTTTATATCTAGAATGATTTTTGCATGAAATATGATATATCATACTCCTGTTTACTCATATACCAATTAAGCCAAGTTTCATAGAAACGTGCAGACCCACTCAGTATTAGTGTCTATATTGGGGCCAGCAGTGAAACGGTTCACTTTCTGTTTCCACACTCCCTATCCACTACGCCAAGCTAGGAGTCTGTGCAGTGGGGTGGGGGGTGGGGGAGGTTCTTAATGCCTTTGCCCTATTTACTTTGGAGTATTAATTTTAAGACACTGTTTGATCTTAGTCTGTCGATTGAGGTCCTGCAATTGAGAGGAGATAGAGGGAAAACAGATCAGTTATGACAATCTATTTCATTCTAGATTTTGCTGTTTAAAGACATTTTATTGACTTATTGCCACTTACTCTTAAATTTCGTACCTTTAGCCGATTTTTAAAGGAAAGGAATTTGATGAGGATAACGAAATCGCTGAGGTGAGATTATGCCTTCTTTACCAGTGAATGTATACTGTTTCAAGTTTTATGATATTTTGAGGTCATCTCAACTCGCCTGACATCCACCTTGAAGCATCAACGTCATCCTTACATTAAAGACGCAAGCGAAACCATCGAAAGAATCCTGTTATTACACAACATTCGATGAACCTTCTGCACCGCCTCATTACGTAAGACATTATCGAGACCCATGGATCTTGGCCCACTTGCAGAAACCAGGAACATCGGATACCTTATTAACCTCAGTGAATGTTTCATTTGCGTCATAGCATTTTAATTTAGTACTGAGTTTTATCTGGCTGAAAAGAAACGTGTTTGATACCAAGAAAATAGAAAGTGTTACAAACATCAGGTTTGAAGGAATATCACTATAACACTTAATACAAACATCTTAATGACTGAAACCCATTGAAATTTGCTTTATTTATTGTACTCCTCTTATGTTCTCCTTTACAATGATATCTGTGATTTCGAATTCAAAAAACTTGAAAACACAAAGTATTAATGAAACAGTGACGTCATAATGACACAACGCACGAAAATTTTTAGCACGTAAGTAGCTTAAAAGCCAGATTGTGCGTTATTTATAGCTGAAATCGGAGGGAGATGATCAGAAATGGTTGGTGGGAGATTTTTGGAGCCAGTGAGAGAAATCTCCCAGCTGATGCTCCCTTTCCATAAAGAATAACAAAATACGATGCTTGCTATTTTTGGTAAATTATGGGATATTTTTTGTTGAAGCATCGTTGGAACTAATCAGACTTTCAGCAATACTGTTCATTTTTAAAATCGAGTATCGGCAGGATTATTGTTTCTTCTGGCAAATCTGTACTTTTGGTCGAAAATCGTGATTACTTCATATTTAAATTGCACTGTTCTTCATTTCAGGGTTGTTTTCGCCATCTTAGGAAGATCTTTACAGAACTTGAGGTGGGTTTCCACTGTGGTACATATTCATTCAAAGCATGTAGGCATGTACTGGACAATACTGGTATCGAATTGTATAGTTTCGTTTGTGAATACTAGTTAACTTGCATCTCAACTGCATCTAGTTATCTTGCAACTGCAAATGCCTCTTTTGCATTTGTACGCCCGAGTATTAGCACTTTAAAATCAGATGCCAAGCTTTTTGCCGTAGGCCTACCTTTGTCATACCAATACAACTAGTTAGATTTTTTCTGGTTTTGCACAAGGTGGTTTTTGGCGAGTGCTTGTAACGTTCGGAAATATGTTGTCCCCCTTCTCAACCCGTATAAAATGCTCGAGTATTTTGAGCCCTATTAGTTAGTCGCACCGATCTAACCAACCCCCTACACATGCATAAGAAAACCTGGTTTAGTCAATGCTAAAATATTTAAATTTATGACAAGTGTTTATTATTTCTTGAGCTAAGTTGTCTGTATGTTATAACTGAACTTAATTTGAAGGTTAAATTTTGTAGTTATCTACCAGTTCGAATCTCTAGCATTTACAAGGTCTCTCGCTATTATTTTGGCTTTAAAGTTGGAAGGTTTGTGATGCGTAAGTTAGATTATCAAGTTGTTTCTATAAATATAAGACGTTAGGTCAGTGAAGCTAAAACAAATATTTTTAGAGATTTTGACTCTTAAATTTATTATTGGATGTAATGTGTTACTCCTGAAAACACGTTTCATCATCTCAACACTTGCTTGTGAGGCAAAGGTTTTAAATCGCGTTCGGTACTACAAAGATCCATACTACCGAGATCCATGGATCAATATCACAAAGTAGCTTGGAGTGGACACAAGTCAAGCAAAGCGTGCTACACAATCAAAGGAGTTCGCCGAGTTCGTGCAGAAACGCATTAGCATGCCTCCATGATGGCACAGAACATCGATGGAGAATCTCACAGGACAGAGGAGGAATGCGAGAATATAAAATTCGGGGAAAGTTAACGATTCAACACCCCAGCGTTCTAAGTTCTATATAATATAAAAACTTTAGGCTCCATGTCTTACCATTTGATACCTGATATTTATCACTACCATCACATTATGCCTTCTGTTTTTTCACTTTAGACGTCAGTTACAATTATTTTCAATTATTTTCAATGTTAGCAAGTTCAAACGTGGTTCAGGATTATATTTTTAGATGTAAGGAAGTGTTTCTCTTTCCTCTATCTTAAATCTAGAAAGAACTATCATTTCCAACCTAAATATTAATCTTTGACGCACAAGATTTCAAGCATGACGCATTTTCCCCTTTAGCCTGATCAAATCTCAAAATAGGCTTTCCACATTTGCGTACTCGAAGTTAAAAAGGGTCAAGGAATATCAAGATGAGTTATTTGGGAACTCTATAATTTGAAGTCTTCTGTTTATATCAGGTAGCAAACAGGTGAATGGTACCAACTGGAACCTATAAATTACTTTAGTAGTATGGTTTCGAACACATGTAAAACGTAATACCATCATTAGGAATCGATATGAATACCTATACCGCCAGTTTGTTTTCGTATGTGAGATTTGGCTAGCTTAGAGCACTATCAAACTTTTAGGGGGCAGATTAGCCTTTTTTGAATAGAAATGAAGTAAAGAAGTAAGCGCGATGATTTTTATTTCTGAGGGGATCATAATCCATGCTTTTTGACGGTATTAATGCTACTTTTCGTACAATAACATGTGCGATGTTGATAGCAGAAACTCATCCATAGTTTAGTCGTTCTGGGTATTTTACTTGCTTTCATTGTGTATTGGACGATGTCAAAGAAACGACGGATATTGGCTGCGATGTTTTTGTACTAATGTTGCGTAATTTGTAGTAAGGAAAGTTATGCAATTTTGATTGGGTAGTTTATTTGCCAGTCTATTAGCAGACAACCGTAGGAGGATATCTCCTGCTTCTTTGATTAATCTAAGATACTTTCAATAGTACTGAAGAAGCCTCCTTTTCCAATCAACCAAGTTTTTTTTAGTTTAAATCGTTATAGTACTTTCAAAAGCATATCCTTTCAAATCCTGCCTTCTTGATAATACTTTGCAACTTTCAATAGGCTTTGGACAGATTGATGGGCTGTATTGTAACCCTTCCATGTTTAAGTCAATGATATTCGGACCAAAACTTTGCACATACGGATGTCAGTGGCGGACACTTAAGGGGGAGCGGCGATGCTTTGCCCCAATGATGTTTCTTGCAGAAATAAGAAACGATTTGCAGTCCTTAATAAGTTGCCAGAAGGTGCTAGTAAAGGCAAACCAATCTCTTTAACGGTATTACGTGCTTATTGCACATTGGCAGCTATTTTAGAATTCATTCTAATAATATGAAACAATGGCCACCGACAGGCCAAAAGTCCGCCTCCGGCCTCCAACAATCTTTCAAGTACCTCCTCCTGATGGATGATAATGCTTGCAGTTGGAGAATAGGGAGTCAAGGTGACCATAACAGAAGTTGAATATCTTATCACTTGGTTAATAATTGCCCTATTTGTAGAACGCGCGCCGCAAATGCGCAGGTTTTGGGCATTTCGACGATCGTATGTTTCTATTTCTTTAAATATCTTTCAAAAATTTACAATATGTTGATCAAAGAGTGCACAGTAAATAGTTGTTTAGCTTTCGTAAATAGAACACACGCATTCCTGTTATTTTTCAGTCACAAAAACATTCGAATTGACTGCTACTCTTTAATTTATATCGGGTTGATTTGTAACATGTGAACTTTCGGCTGTCATAGATCTAGACAGTTTGATTTACGTATTGAGACCAATTTCATTTTTGTTGCAGGCCATTGGTTTATAGATGACTAAAATTTGCGTACAAATAAAGGCTGATTAGGGCCCTGTTAAGACCAAATTGGGTTCTCAGACTTTATGCCAGACGTTGCGTTAAGGTGGTTTACGTAATTCTTTGATTCTGCGAATGGAGCGCTTCTCTTCCGTTTTTCAAACAGGTACATTCCAGTTACTTTACACGAATTAAGTTTCCTTTCTGTCTTTTTTTTGTGTAGGAATACAGAGCTTTCGAACTTTTGAGAAGTGGTATGTTTACTTGATTCCAGCATTTCGATAAGCAAGTATTGCTTAATCTTGCCCTAGGGACAGGTATGGGACGGCAAATGAGCCTTCTTGGTGTCGATATTGCGCAGATTGCCTTATAATCATCATTTTCTTAAGGGTTTTCATAATGATAAATCTAATTTCTTCTTTTTGAAGAGGGAGATGTCGGTGACATATTTTTCTATTTCTCTAATATCTCTTCAAAGAATATAGTTTCGTAGTAACGGCGTCGTAGTAGGAGCGTCAATACACCTTATGATGTGTACACATATTTCCGGCAAAGTTCTCCTAGTGTCCACCAGCAGCTACGTCACAGAGAAGTGTTTGTAAGCCAAATGGACTTATCGTAATCAGCCCTGTTATATAAGTGAAAACTTGTCGGATTTTTATACGTACCTATATTAATGGCTCCAACCAGTGACGGGCACTAGGGGGACGGGGGACGAAGGGAGATGTCATCTCAATAATTTTCCTTCGAGAATAGAAAACGGTTTCAAGCCATAAAAAGTTGGCAATTGTGGCTAATGAATAGAAGCGGATGTCCGGAAGAGTATTTAATTGCGAATTAACAGCTGTTTCAGTATTCATTTTTAATTGGATAGTACAGTGGCCACACCCCTTGTTCACTTGTCAGGATTTGCCTTCATATCCCCACTCCAAGTTTGGAATTTGCCGAGTTTCTGCCCCTGCAACCAACCAGCAATTAAGATATCAGCAATAATTTCAGAGAGGTTTATACAAGGCGACAGTTGTTGCATGCGAAGTAATTTTGAAAGATCTGAATGATCACAAATGAAACTTTCGGTGACTTTCATTGTTTTCCTTAGCTGCACACACCTTATGACAGCATTGAATCAAAGTGCACGACATTGACTCTAGTAAAATGTAACCTGTATTTTGCGCAGTACGTTTCCCGAAGGCGCAACTGTGATGTGGTAAACGTCTGGTGCAAGTGCTAAACAAATTGAGTTTATAGTTATTTTTCTCGTTCCAGGATTGGACAGATCCAAATATCTTCTCATCAAAACAGCAAAAATTATTGCCATGACATGTACCCATGCTGCATTGAAAAGGAGGGATTTGGTAGAGCTAAACTTCAAGGTATGTTCACCTATGTTTGCAAATTTCTAGAGGACGAGCAGCAAGGTTGCTAATTTGTGGTCTTTCACTGAAAGTGGCCTTTTGTCAAGTAACTACTAGTGAAACCCTAAGTCGTTTCAACACGAGCAACACTCTTAAGTACCCAATACCGTAACGTTAATTGTTTTGATTTATTTCGTGTATTTCACTAAGTGAACGCCTAGGAGCCCCAAACAAGGTGCTAATTTTCTTCTTGGTACGAATTGGGGAGTATAACTACCGAATGATATCTGCTGATGTTATGCAAGTCGGTTGATTTCAAAACGAAACAGAAATAGTGTAGAAAACAAAACAAAATATAGTTGCTCAATTTGAGAGTATTTGTGTGAATAGGAACCCTGCAAGTGGTCAAGGGTCGGCAGTTTCAGCCCTGAAGGGAGAGGGCGACTGAAGTTGTGTAAATAACATTTTCAAGCTCCAAAACATTATATATGTAATACAGAGACGTTTTCGCGGAAAGCCGTATGTTTCTCTCTGTATTGGGCCATAGAATTTTTTCAGAATTGATGTAATTGGACAACTATTGACGACTTCCACCTTTAAAGGTCTGACGCAAGTTCTTCTTTAGATCGCCTTAAAATTGTTATACAACTGGAGTAACTTCTCTCTTGTTTTTTTTTTTGTAAAATTGGTCCCAAATTTTCATTACATGTCATATTGAGTATGAACAGTGTATTGCTATCTGTAATCATAGTACCATGATATTAATTGTGATGTATTGTTTCTTAACCTACATAGAAATTGTTCTTGTTGTGTTGATGACTTTCATAAATAAAAGCGCCATACCCGAGTGGTTAAGGCGTCGGACTCTTTACCTAAAGGTTGTGCGTTTGAGTCCCGGTAAAGTTGTTGTACGTAATATTAAAGAATCGTTAGTTCAAGCCCCAGTGGTAAGACTACGATGTTGATTCCTTAGAAAAGGCCAGACTGTGAACTTCCTGTCGTAGCTACTGGTAACTATCTCTGACGTATAATATCAGAAAACGAAGTTCCAACGAGTGGATTCACACGTCAAAAAGTTCTGTAAATTGTCATAGTTGACATCCACAACAGTTGGCAAACTGAATGACGTGTTCTTGTTTTGTGAGATAGCATCGTGCCATCCCCATTATCGTTCTTATTTCGTATCTTAGTATGATAATGTATTGATGGAAGAAGCTGCTCAAATCCTTGAGATAGAGACGTTTGTGCCGTTGATGCTACAGGTAAGCAACAATGCAACCCTTTTCTTGTATAATGCATTTCTTTTGGTGCTTTTAATAATTTGGTAATTAATTCGATTTTTGGAGTGCCTAAAGACTATTTTCATGTTACTGTTATTGGCCTAGTCCCCTCACTCTCTCTCTCTCTCGTCTTTCTTTTTCTTCTTCTTCTCATCCTTCTTCTTCTTCTGCTTCTTCTCATCCTTCTTCTAAGTGAAATAATTAACACAGTACGGTCAGTTTATGAACTCGGAAGGAGCTCGCATGTTGGCATGTATTTCACATCTTCTCTTGATCATTTGATCTACGATCTCGGCAAGATTCCGTTTTTAACGAGAACCATCGGTCATGATTTTACGACCCTTATCCTTTACGTTAATAGATAAAATTGTGATATGCATTGTGCTGCCCAGTAACTTCCAAAAAATGTCACATTTGTAGTCAATTAAACGTTTAAACCTTTGTGTTGGAGTTCCTTGAGTTCATCCAAGCAATATTTGAATGAGAGAGACCTGATTAAGTCAGGATATCAAGCGAAACTGTCGATAAATGAGAGCTCAATTGTTTTGATTTAGATAAAGTGGTCCTTATTTTTACATTATTTACCATCCAGAAAATTTGCATACAATATAACGATCCATAGAAAACTCAAGAGAAGTAAACCCGATGAGATAGCAAATTTTTATGGTATTTGATTTAAAGGCGTATAAAGATTTGCTTATAATTTTTTTAATGAAGTTTTCAGACTTCCCTTATGATATTATCAACAATCTTTCCCACACGCCCAATGATGTATTCTTCTTGGTTTCAACTTCTCATAATTTTTAGAACCCAGAGGATGGACATAACCGGCTGAAACGGGTCATTTTGATTGGTGATCACCATCAGGTAAGCATCTACGTAGAAACTGGAGCATGTCGCGGCATTAGTTGACATTGACAAATATTGGCAACAGGTATCGGTAGCTGCCATCTTTCGAAGTATCGTTACCGATATCTTTAATATGCTTCACCAATACTTTCTCTGTCAATTAAACCAGTTTCTCGCCCAAGTGATATCTTATATGTAGGGAAGCTTTCGTTCCTCTTTCCCTAAACGAGGCGAGTGAAAAATATAAGTGTCGCTATAAGCTGTTTCTTTGTTTGCAAGTACATCATTCGTTTTGTCTTATCAGATTGTGTTCCGACATGTCACAACTGCCTCCACTAAGTCCAATCTTCTATCAAAGAATTCACGGAAGTTAACTCCGGTGGCCATTGTCGTGCGGGGGTTTTAGTGGGCAGTCGCTGCTTCTTTTCCTATTGATTAACCCTGAAAACATCTTAGTTTGACTCTTATGGTTGAGCGTATAATGGAGACAGGTAACTTTAGTACTTTTCTTTTGATGATTGGTGTGATTAGGGAGGGCTTGATAAAGTGAAAAAGCTGTTCAACGGGGAGCAAATTGTATAGACTTTAGTTTAATCCCCCTGATAAGAACTTAAAACGGATAAACCTTCCGTAGGGTGCTAGTAAAATTTTGGAGCAGACACATTGAAGTCCTGATTAGTAGGAAGACACAGTGTGCAAGATGATTGTCTATTTCGCTCCTGTTAATAGTACACAGTATTGGTTTGTGTAGGTCGTTTAACATAGGGAGTAATGACTATATTTGTTAATTCTTTGTTTTTAGATCTTAATTCTTAGCCGCCTTGCAAAGCAAACAACATATTGGTTTGATTCTTCATGAAATAATCATGATTTGTGATTTTGAGATTCAGAAGTTGAGTTATACCAAACGAAAAAAATCATTTTTCATCCATTTGCCAAAATATTTTCTCCTATTTCTCAATAATAATTATTCGTCGCTCGCTACGTTGTTGTATACAAAATATCAAAGAAAACATACACGATGATATATATTAAAAGGCCAGATACCTCTACTTCACACTAACGCCAATCCGTTCCTTCAATGATGCTATGGATTGTTTGAGGATACGGTGGGTCGCCAATACGTGACGTGGTGTATACAATTAAAGGTAATCATCATTGGATGCTTTAAACTCCTGGCATCGTCTTCGTAATTCATTGGCGTTCGGAGAGACCCATGTCTTTCGTGTAATTTAGTAAATTATGATTCGCCCATAAGAGATTTGAGCAGCATGATTCAAACTATCAGTAGAAAGATACCCTCCCTAATTCTTAGATGATGACTTAATAATCGGGTATCGATTTGAAGACCTCGCTGATCTAATGTGTATAAGCTAGTACCAGTGTGCCTCTATTCAGTGGTCCTTGTAACCGCACTTTGACATCTACAGCAAAAATTGTGTTGTGAGAACTTACTACGGGGTTCTTTCTTTTTAAGATACCAACCAAGCTGATATCTGACATCTGGACAATTATTCTTAAGGGCAACAATTGCCAAGCGTGTATGCCTTTGATTATATTTACTACCATATCCTCTTGGGAATATCATTCTCAGGGGGCGACAGGTCTGTGTCCGTAGATTAAAGGCTGAGAGCAAACCCGTACCAAGGTGTTATGTGGTAACTATGGTCTATTCTTTACTCTTTGACACGTTTCTTATTCAACTTGAAGATAAGGAAGTATTAAAAAAGAACTCAAATACCCTTGTAGTTGTATATAATGGTGAGAGACGCTCTTTCTTAAATATTGTGAACCATTGTACAATGCCGTTATGCATGCTCTTGATAAAATGTCTGCTAGCTGCTTTAATTTCCAAAGCACTAATTACACTCTTTTCTTGCCATGTCCCAGCTACCACCAGTGATTAAAAACATGGCATTTCAGAAATTTTCAAACATGGAGCAATCGTTATTTGCAAGGTTTGTGAGGTTAGGTGTGCCATATGTCGAACTGGATGCCCAGGGAAGAGCAAGATCCAGGTAGGTTATATTTTATACAACTGACTCTTCATAGATAAGAAAAGTGTGCGTACCGTATAGATTTGGTGAGATTATGGCAAACAATGGAGTCCTAGACAGAGGAAAATAGAAGTATTGACGGACTACGTTTACCATTATCTATAATTATGCCAAAACCAAGCTGTTTAGCATAATGTTTTAAAAGCGTACCGCAATGAGTGAGAAGTTTAGAAGGAATAAGAAATAAGTCGAAATGAGGTTACCTTTATCGTAACAGTTCAGCAGTGGCTCCTCAGATTCAGATACTAGTTTTCCATGTTAAGATATACAAACTGGAGAAACAATACAAGTACAATAAACAATCCAATATTGGATCAAATGATATACATAACACCATAAATACTCGATTGAATTCTTGGGGGACAATTGTCTAAAATGAGTTGTAGGATGGTTACTTATTCGAAGAGTATTAAAATTGGCATTAAAATTGGTAACATGTAAAATGTCACTTTTAAATCTTCTTATCAACAATACCTCCTACCCATGCCTACAGGGTGCTGGAAATAGCAAGGAAACGGCAAGAAAGCAACAATAAGCCAAAGCAAAGCTATTCAACATGCAAACATTTGCGGTTCTGCGTCGTTACGTTCGTTAAATTTCACCTGCATTACGATTTATTTGAAGGTAAAGACTTATTTGATAGTTGAGGACAGTCTTTTTTGTCCTTCATAAAGTTTACACCCATTGGACCTATCACAGGCGCCAAGTATTATGTGCTATATGCTATTAATAGGAAATATGAGGCCTTGCTGATATGTCGCAGGTGGAAGTGAACGAATATTAATGCAATTCTGTATTTCGTTGTAAAAGAGCCCTAGTGATTCGAGAGTGAAGCGCCAAAAATGCCATGCTCTAGTCACTGTTTACTCCAGTACAAAGTTGCACAGGCTCGCCCTTTTTATTTGAACTAGGAGCTTCAGTTGTATCACACTTTTTCGAGTGCTGAGTTAGAGTTTACTTTTCAGAAAAAGCTCAATATCTACAAGGACATATTACAATTTAATTATGTAATAATATCATGTTTTTAAAGGTATTAGCTTTTACAGATCTTATCGTGGAGGCAGTTTATTGTAAATCGTTGTTTCCATAGAATAAAGCAAACGTTTAGTGTCCTCTAGTCTTACTTTGGGGAGTTCTATTGACATGTTCCTACTCCTACTATTTAGAGAATGCTCATTCGATTTAAAGTAGTGCAATTATGCTAAGTTTCAAAAGTTGTAAAAGATAAGCCGACTGCTTGGTAGATAGGAGATCACCACTGAAAATTGAGGGACTCCCTGCTGATTTAGGAGGACTGACAAGGCTGGCATTACTTCGATCGTTCGCTAGATGCATTCTAGTAAAGTATTTTCACCGTTGAAATTCAAAAACAGAATAGTTCAGTAGAAGCACTTTGTACATTTTTAAAAGGTGCTTGTGTCTTGTAAGAAATGTCAGTTTTGTTTTCATGACAGCCTATTACGTATGCAAGAAGTAGTTAAATATTTACCACTGAAACGTGTTAAGAAGCAAAATCGCCTTGCATTCTTGTAGCATGTTGGATTTCCCTTAATGTGCCCTACTTATCACGTTCCATACACGTGAGTATTTGTGAATTTCTTTTGCTGGCGCAATGTGTACATTTCTTTGCGACCTATTCGCTCCAAAGCTATCGATTTCGGTGTTGTTTGACTCTACGTCTGCTGATAAATGGGACTCAATCTGAAGCCTGTCAACCTTTAAGGATTTGTAGTAGCCCGTCATTTTTTCTGTTCTGAGTGATAATCAAGTACATATAAATTAGCTCTTTTTGCGGAGCTTGTCGATTCTTTAAATTTGTACTTGTACTAGGATCAGAGGTTGTGGGTTCGAATCCGGCCTAACCCGATATAAAGACTGTCAGTTGGGGAAGGCAACGGGAGACCACCCCTCTAAATCTTCTCTCTCCCCAGGACATTGCTCACTCTGGCTGAGCAATAGGCTACGCTCGAAACCGAGTATGCCACAACCCCACAACCCCAACTAGGATCAACAGTTCACTTGATGTCAACTTTTAAAATCGATAAGACAAACCTACTTAGCGGAGCTTTCGCGTTCTATTAAATATCCCCAGTGGTATAATTCGTATGATAAGCATATCATTTTTTGAAGTTAAAATCCACTTTCGGGATTAAAGAAGCTCGAATCATCACGATACAATTATTGTAAATTAGACAGTCTTTGTTTTCCGTGAGTTCAGCCAAAAAACCCTTCTGTATCGTTTTATAAACTAGTGAGTATAACGACAGCGTGATGTTTGTCTACCCTTAACTGAAATTATTGTTTATTCCTTTTGCCCAGCCTTTGCAATTTATATCGCTGGCGATACGATAATCTTGGAGATCTGAGTCACATCAAGACTTGGCATGAGTACCAAATGTGCAACGCAGGATTTGTTTATGATTTTCAGCTGATCAACATAGAAGATTTTAATGGAGTAGGGGAATCTGAACCAAATCCGTATTTTTATCAGGTAAGAAATAATTAATCCCGAAGTTACAAAATATTTAAACTTTTTTGAAGAGATACTAGAGAACATCAAGAGTCGGACCCAGGACCCACATATTCACGGCTTGTGTTGTGCCAACTGAGTTGGGTTACTCACGATGACAACATACGCGTCGAGGTTATTTCTCCAATTACTACTGTAGTTCCCAATCCCCAAACACTTTGCAGTTTTAGAGAGTAGCCTCACCGAGACCTGATTCGAGTAACCCTATCAAGATAGCTGAATATTAAATTTTTATAATTTACGTTTTAAGATATTTACGTTGACGCTAATTTAAAATTGTTACGTTCTTTTTGTCATGGGGCTGTATGTTAAGAATAGGTACAATCATTGATCTCTAAGAAAGACTGGATCGAGCTTCCCATTGTTTGCAACAGCGAAAAAGTGTAGTCACGGGTACTGCCCCCCATTAGTTAACAAAGCACGGGAAGGTCCGCCATGTTACGTAACATTGTTTAGAAGATTTGGTTCATGGGGACTGAAATGCCGTCCAGCAAGAGACCTCACATTGAGACGGAAGATGCTCGCTCCAGTGTTTTTCAAAGATTATTTGGTATAATCCACAAGACTTTGAACGACTTTGCACCGTGGAAGGCACTTTCAACGTTAGCCTTGAATGACAAAGCCATTCTTTATCCGCCCATGAAGCTTTTGCGTT
>JAAAKL020012264.1:0-13135 GCA_010016065.2 Carybdea cf. marsupialis auct. non (Linnaeus, 1758)
GTATATGCATCTGCTACTGTCTTTGCAATTGTGTTTATTTTTATTAATCACATTGTTTGCAGGAAATTTTATTTTATAGAGAAGAGAGGATTTTGAAATATGAAGTTTAAAGAGATGCTAGAGAAAAGTGAATCCCGGGTTCGAATCCCGGTAGTGACATTTTCACTATTCTCTAGTATCTCTTCAATCTTGTCGATTGTTATTAAATACAAAATTAATTTTGCAATTGAATACGTTTATTCATTGGACTGAATATGTTTATCTAGGTATTTTAGCTAGTGGGATGTGGATCCCCGCCCGTCACTGTATATTTGGGGGAGGGCATGGTTGAAGACTACTCGACTTCAGATAACAATGACGCCGATCTCTGCCGTGAATGTATTGTAGAAGCCAACACAAAGCTGATTTGTTTTGCTGTCTTCCGACGCCAAGTTCTTTTTCGTCGTTTTACATCTTCGTTTCTGTCTTGACGTTCGTAAAGATTTCAAGAGATTCTGGTACAAAGTATTGCACAGAAAGGTCGACTCATTGTCTTTAGGCTTTCAGTATTGGCAGCTTTTCAGTCGTTCTCTAGGCTCGCTCAGATTGCCTCCTGAAAATTTTAGTGGCTTGGTATATAGATTGTTGCCATTATTTCATTGTTTCATTTATGACTTGATGAAAAGTCTTGAGTCATCATTTTCGAAGTGAAATTCTTCTAAAGGCACTTTGTAACCATTCACTGCAAGATTATCAGGTTCCCTTTTGTCAGTTTAAGTTGTGAATGTATTGTTTACTCCTCGGCAGCGGGAAATAAATTCTCATGTAAGTGTTCCGTCTGCAGTCTGACATTTTTATGTATTTTGCAGTTGGAATGATGATTTATAAAGGAATCGTTAATCGATTAGACAATAGACTCGCTATCTGACCAACTGCTGTGAACTGTTTCATTTTTCGTTTTTAACTTGTGACTGATGAGAAGTCATACCAGAAAATCATTTCAACCTAAGACAAAAATGGGTTGTCTTTTTCACGCGATATTATTATTATTATTGATTCAAATTCTATAATACTTGACCCTTTTTGACCTACCCACTAACTGAACTTTGATCTTTCCTTACTCTTTGTTAGGTCAGGTTACCTAGCGATGTGAGGGACGATCTTGATGAAGATCCTACAGGTATCAAAGCATTATGGGACAGGGGACTGCTCAATGGTGCCTCGCAGAAGGTATTCTGTTATGGACATTCTTTTGTTTACCTTTTATTTCTCCATTCATTTGGCTTTAAAGAACATCACATTACTTTCTATTCTACGTGGTCGTTCGTAAGTCTGAAAAATGTCTGTTGTCACTATGTCACTTGGGGATTTTGGCAGGGCTCGAAAAGTTCGTTTAACGCTGGAAATGTCATGCCTTAATAATCTCTTGCCTTTTCTTTATGTGAGGGGGACGTTAATAGCGTGGACTTTGGATCCAAACTTTTAGGACCGAAAAGGCGTATCACCGTGGAAAGATATAGCTCGGAAAGTACCAATGCAGTATATCATGATAGGGATCAAACATGAAAAACCTTTATGGGAAATAGACTGACGATAGTTTCTACAGTGTCTCAAACACTAGCTGGCGTACCCTGCGTTTCCAGAGATGAGTTGCTGCTAAGATTCTAGGAGGTCGTAAAGGCAATTTAGCTTCGGAGACAATTCGTGGAAGCGATAATTCGGACACGTGCTTGCGGGCAACGTCAGGGGTGTAGTTTAGCTGTTGAAGTCCTGTTACCATGGGTACTTTGTACCCGCGATTCTCTGCACCTGTGGTCCCCCAGAACACGATATCGAGAGTACGCTCCAACTGCCCGTATCTTATTTTGGCGCGACTGTTCCACTAGTGTGACCTTGCACAAAGAAGAATCGGAGAAAGTGCTTCTTTGTCCCTACTTTCGGTTATTAAGTAGGGAAGAGGAGACGGGGAAAGGGCAAACCAATCTTTTGTCCCTACCCCTCTTAGTTCACTGCCGCCTGGATTAATCTTGTTTTACTGCTTTATGTATTGACGCAAGGATAATTTTTGCTATTTTTAGGCTTAAGACATTACAAATTGCAACCTGTGTTGCATAATTAACGACGTTTCTTAGTTACAGAGAATGATTGTTGGTAGATGTAGATAAGGAGTGATAAATACGAGGGAAACTGATGATTTGGAATTGAGATGGTGCGATGGAAAGAGGTACTTCTCATTAATTTGCGCTCCATTTTCTCTGAAGTACAGATATGTTGAGATGAGATGTATGTATGATCTCGTCAGTAGAGTTACACGTTGCACAAGTCTTACTTGCCTTTCATGCCATACTATCTTTATCGTGCAGGTAGAAACCGTTTGTTCATATCATGTTGGTGAAACATTACTGTCTTTACAAAAAGCAACACTTATTCCAGGAGGATCTGAGTCCCTTGTGTACACAACCCTGTCTGGTGGAATTGGAATGATGGTTCCCTTCACATCTCGTGAGGTAAGCCTATCTATGAATTACAGCCTTACTGAATTTTTAAAGGATTTCGCTAGCTAATGGCGACCCAATTTCACTTTAAGGTTTGTGGGGTCGAAGGAACGCAGTAGTTTTGCAACGCAATCTCGTTGAGGAATTTATCATGTGTCTGTGACAATACGGACATAGGCTGCATCATTATTTAGTTCACCAAATGCGTTGAGCAGATGTTTGCCATACCTGCAGTGACTAACCCGCCAGTCATGTGCAGTGGGACGTAGTCGGCTGCTGTAAACGGGTGCCTTAAACTATCATAAGAATCTTCATCTCGCTTTATTTAATGCTGACTTCCCTCCACCAATTCCAGTAGGTACTTGCACAATACAAACAGAATAACGCCAGTTTTTAGAGACTGGTTGAAATTACAGAACTACAACTTCGGACATTGAAATATGCAAGTTTCCCTAATCCCCGTTCCAAAATATTGTTAAGTTTGAAAACGAGCATTTTCGGTTCATGTCAGACCTTCCTGCTGCAAAGCGGATACGTATAGAAAACACATAATACCAGGACTGGACACCCCTTTCATGTGGCAAGTGTCTTACGTGTAAAGTTCCATTTTCACCGAAATTTAGTAAACGTTTCACTTGTATTTGTCCAGGATTGTAGGTGTCATTAATACAATACAAAATGAAAACTGAAATAGTACCAATCACCATTGACAGTTCCCGTCTTGTAATCTTGTGAGAAGGACAATTCTTTAAAAATTGGTCATTTTATTTTACCCACTTGGTAGTTATTATAACAGACTGGTTGTTGACTGGAACTCAGTTTTGGCTGCGGTTTGAAATGTTATGCATAGACGACAAGGCGTTGGGGGTTTTTTTCAAATTTTTATGAAATTGGAGGGTCATAGTAAAGTGCTACTGGGGTGATTTTTGTGATTTTCCATAGCATTTTGAGCCTTTTGGGGGATCATGAACATATCCTAAAATGGGGAGATCATTACGTGAAATCAGGGGTGATAATTTTAAAAATTGCAATTTGACCCCCTTACTTACTCAAAAGAGTAAGTTAGTGAAAGGCTGTAATGCGTATTTTTGTGCGATCTGGAATCTAGCACTTTAGCTCTGAATATTTGTTAACATACGGTCATTTATTGTACGCATAGACACATAGTCACTAAATCATCGTCCATGTTGATGTACTATTATACTGGCAAATTTCTGTTCGCAGAATTTCGAAAAATTCATAATCAGAAGTGTTAACCCAAACAGGGAAGCAGTACCCTATCATATTACGATCCAAAGTCTAGCTTAATGCGCAGAATTTCTAGAATCAAAAGGTGACGTGGGTGTAACGTAAGAGGAACATGATATTGAAGTGTTCCTATCATTCGTAAGAGTCACGTGTAAAGGAAGGAATTACAGGGTTTGTCGAGAGAAAAGGGACGGCTTTGTGTGGATATTGTTCGTATCATTTACTCGATTAGACTCGATTGCTGCCTTAAGTCTACTTCACGTTGGTGGATGCTACGTGTCATTGAGTACGACTCAAGACTATATAAACAAAATAATGTAGAATGGTAAAGATGTCTTAGAGGCACTCCATGAGTTGTGAAGAATTGATCTGGTACAGTTATTCGGGCGGACTTGAAGGAAGCATCACCGTAGCCAAATTTATTTTTTCTTGTAAGACTTAATATTAAATGGTTCTTGAAGTCGATTTTACACAGTCAATTGATATATAAGGGATGACTTTTCTAATGGTGAGGGCGCAAAATATGTGAGTTCTGAAGAGATACAAGAGAAAAGGGGAAATTTGTCTCCACAGTTATTCGAACCAGGTACCAACACTAGCTAGCACTATCTCGTTAGACTGGATACTTCGACACCAAGGGAATTGGATTTACAGATAAGGGCTTATTTCCTGATGTACCGATGCTTGTTTAAATTTGTGTCATTATATTGTCATTATTGACTTTGAGCGTTTGAAGCATCTTGCTTAAAATCTGTTTGTTCATGACATTTTAGTATAGACGACATTACGACTCGAGCATTAAAATTGAACATTAAAATCAAACATCAAACATGAAACACAATCAAACAAATTTAACATAATCATTAACACTGGTGAATAGCTTCTTGTTAACTTGAATGTTGAGAGTCTTTTACTTTTTTGTTGGCTCAGTTCAGGAAGAGTTGTGAATGTGTAAGCTGGTTGTTCTGCAAATTTTGTATTATCTATATTTTCTCTTGGGCTAATTGTTACTAAAAAAGTGCTCACTTACACTTGGCAATAGTTTTAAAGGGATTATCGGGCCCTTAAAAGGGATGGAGTATCGGATATTATACACCGTTGTATAGAAAATGTGATTCGTACAGTAACAGTGCAAGCAGAACTTCTTGAAGATCGGAAAAATCATGGAAATTCGTTTAAATTCTAGTAAATGTTAGTTCTTTTCGACATTTTCTTTGAAACTGCCAGACCCTTTTCATATTATTGTTTTTGTATTAAAGCGTGTTAATAACATTTTGTTTTGCTAAACTGCATTTGTTTGGCTGAGTGTTTGGCTTTGAAAAGTCTGCTTAAAAGTGCCTTGAAAGTGTCTTTTTTTTGCGGCCCACAGTTATTAATCACCCGAGGAAGAGTACAGAATTTGAAACACATACAGCAACCTGAACGATTTTGATGTTTGAATATATAGAAGAGAAATTTAAAAGTATGTCACCAGCAGTATTCGAACTGGTAACCCACACATTCGCAGGGTGCGTTCTCCGTTTTCTATTTCTTTAGTATCTATTCAAACTTATCATTTCAAGTCCCCTCTCCTCCAAAACAAAAACACGATTTTTAAATATGTTTCGCCATGTTCCTACTGCAACATTTTGTAACCGGCGTTTTAACGTATACGTTCGGATGATGCTATGTTCTTTTTGTACCCCCAGGATATCGATTTCTTTCAACATCTGGAAATGTACATGAGGCAAGAGAACCCGCCCATTTGTGGACGAGACCACCTCTGGTACAGATCGTACTACTCCCCAGTCAAGGTAGGTAACAGGAGTATTAGACATCTAGGCCCTATCCCCCCGCTTAATGAAAAAGGCGTATTGGCTACGTTAGTCTCATCCCACGGCTCCAAAACACGCCTTCCCTTCCGAATATAATTCCTCAGGAAACATAACTCGATACGAGTGAGATGAGTATGACTTTGATATATCAGTATTTTTTAGAGCGACGTAGAGTTGATTTTATAGCAAGCATCCACTTGAAATCATTCTGAAGAATTTAACTGTTATGCAAAACGGGCGGGGTTCAATAAAACCTCAGTGTTGGTGCACAGGGTGTAGGTAATGCCCCTATTTACTTTACGGGTAATCAAACTTTAAGAGCTCTTCCGGTAAATACTAAAGTCAGTCAACACTAAAGTGAGATTGATTTGTTTGAAATGCCAAGAATCAAATCTGGCATGATAAAAGACTTAAAACTACGCAGCGGATGTTTTCAGCTTCTTTTAGGTAATGAAGTCTGTGTTGAAGAGAAATCTTGGCGTGCCGTTGGAAATGATAACTCTTGAGGAGAAAGTGATTGTCTCTGTAGAGTGTTGTTACTGCTGCATAACACATAGGTCATCGATATACGCTTTTCTTTAACGTACTGTATGTATTTCTAGTAAGTGTGAAGAAGTGAAATAGAAAAGTATGTCACCAACGGGATTCGAACCCGTGTCCCAGTCATTCACGGCGTGCGCTCTACAAACTGAACCAGGTTAACTTGTTAACAGGTTAAGGAGCGGACACTTTAAGGATGACTTGGGGGTTGGGAATTAAAGGCGGTTCATAGCCCGTCGAACAAGGGCGTAGCCATTGTTTTATTTAGTAAGGAGTTGGTCACCTTGAATGCTCAGCCTTTACCTTGCTAAAATTGGTTAGTCTTGTCTAACCTCTTCTGACAGATTTTCATGGATTTGATTTTTAATCTCTATTGTTTAAGAAAAGTATTGGGGGCGGATCCTCGGCAATTACCCGCCACTGAAAATGTGGCCTTTTTTGGTTGCTGCATTGTTTTCAGACAGTAGAATCTGTAGTCCTTAGTGACAAGGATAGTGAGAGATCTGAAAAGTAGCTCACTTGTTCGACGTCGTTTATGCATGCTCCGATATGTTGTATAATGTACTTGATTTTGCAAGAAGAACATCGGTCCATGCAGTGGAGGGTGGAAACCACTTAAAAACTACAACATGTGAAACTCTTCTTTATTTACGTTACCAATTACAATCGTGACAATGAAGTAAATGTTTGTCAATATTCAGAGAAGATTGTATTGATAATAGACGGCGTGGTTAACTTCAGCACGAATAAGTTAGCAATTCGCACTATGGCAGCCTTGTTTATGGCTAATTTTTTGTCATTTAGAATGTGATCGATGGTGATCTATGCGAACAATTTAACTCCTTGGACTACAACAAGAGAAAAAGTATTTCGGAGGAACTAGACAGAACGCCAGCTGAGGTATTATGATATATTATAATTTCTCCATTTTGTAGTTTTACCTTAACTAGTACTTAAGACGAAGAACTGTACAAGTAGTTTAACTATAAATACGTTTTGGAAAGAGTATTTCTCTTTTGGAAAGTGTACACCCCTTACAGTTGTTAAGAAGTGATTATCATGGCACTTGTGTGACTACAAGGATTAGTTTCAAGTGCTTGTTGTGTGAAGTGCACTCGGCTACATTGTGAAAGTTTGATATTTGGCTTAAATTTCTGACAGAAATGCGATAGAATATTATTTTCGGAGGTCATTAATGTTGGAAAGATTTGAGAGTTGACGTTGAATATTGGACAAGCCGTTCTCTGATAATTGAAACTTCTGAAATTGTCCATTTTTAATGTACATGAATTATTTGGTTCATTGTTGTCAGTCGCCAGTTAAGAAGTCTGCGACAGTGGATATTAGCTAGTGTTTCTCCACTTTAACGTAAGAAGACTGCTTTTTATACGAATCTTCAAGAAGGTTCCTTTGAAATCATCGAATTTGACTTGGCTTGATTTCAACTCCGTATTTAACCAGACAGTGTGTCTAAGAAACTGATAAATTGAAAGTATTAAAGTATACAGAAGCAACTCGGTTTGCATTTTGTTTGCATTTATTTCAACTGCTATCAGTTGTCAGTGTCAGTGTCAGTTTAGCATTCACTGTATGTGGTCTTAACAGCAAAGTTTATATCCTGTTACGCTTCACATACCTACCATAATGCTTCGGTGTACCGCACGCCTTTCGAGTAAAACTGTGTAGTAATCGTAACCCGTCCATTATTGGCACCCCTAGATAACGATGTAGAACAATTAGTATCACACGCTCTCCTTGATAGTACGTCTGTGCCAATCAGTGTGGACGGGTGAGACTTGAGAAAGTACAGCTTTGCAATTTTTTAGCAGGATCGGTTATATGGTTGTACTCTGAAACCACGTAAATGTTGTAATCTTGTGTCTGCATCTGCCATGTACTTCTGTTGTCTATTACGCAAAGTGATTGGTCTGACATTATGCTTCTCCCGAATTTCTCTCTTCGTGTTATGTTGATTTAGTTAGTTTTCCGGCATTTTTAATAAGCGCGCCCTGCCCTGCAGTATGAATAAACCTGCTGAATATGGTAACACCTAAATTTTAAGCAAAAAAATATCCTCTCCATCTGCTTAATGGTATAGTGTTGGATTTTGATAAGGGGGACCCAGGATAACGTTGCCTCTCGTTTAGAGGGACTAAATTTGAAAAGCCACTTCCAACCAGAAAATACTTCTGACAAATGGTACATTCGACGAGCGACACCAGGTGGAAGTCCAACTTATCAAGAGCATACTGTGATTATACCCTTATTCTCAACATCATACTCTTTTTCATGTGTGTTTGTTTTAGGAATATCGGGCTGCCGTTTGTTAGTTTTATATGATATCTGAAAGGGTATTAAGGGCATTGGATTCAATACTGAAGATGCTTCTCCATAATGTGTTGTGCTATCGCACTCAAATTCGGGACTTATTTTGTAAATTACAAATCTAAATTTGTATGAAAAGGCCCTCTTGCGGACTATCCTTCAAGGACTAGGCGATTAATTGTAAGTTTTATGTTGCTGTGAGTGCTTATTTCTGCTACGTAAAGCAATTTTTCTCATATTACAGTATTGGACACTAATTAAAATAGCTTCGTATAAACTAGCCCTGTTTAAACTTCTTTTCTGATAATAGGTATCTAAGAAGTTGGAAGACATCCGAACAAGATATGCCTTTTAGAATGGTTACGCAATGTCTTTTGTTAACTCCAAACCGGATTCATGGATGCAGCATTAGACAGGATCGAACTGGAAATTGACATCGGGCAGAGTGATAAATCCTCCACAGGTCAGGGCCTGCAATCTTTGGAAACATTGTCGAGGCATCTTTGCCGCAAATGATGTCGTGAAGAAGTGGTGTGCCTGGGTCAGATCTCCAGAAGCAGACATTGACGCAGGAACGGCATTGGAATTACAATCTGTATCCTCGTGGATCGTCATGAAGTACATTTAAGATCCCATTTTGTGCCTTCATAGTTCGTAGATGAGGGAAACGGCAACATGAGACCAAGAAGTTTCATTTGGACTAAGCTTCATGATGGCTTACCGTGGTTCTGTTGGACGTGACCACTTGTACAGGTTTTGTATAGATTGTTTGCTCATAGTAAGAGCCTCCAAAAGAGCAAAAAAGTGTTGCTGGAACGGCGACGTGGTTTATTATCTACAGGTACACTTAGCAGACCTTGTAAGATAAGGGGAAGAAGATTGTATTATAACTGTTTTTTGGTGAGTACTTGATTCATTCTCTCTTCGATCATCCGCTAGGTCAGTTGTGATGTTCTTTGTAATAATTGCAGAGGAGACGACCAGCAATGCCTTTGTTTAGGTCTTCGCGCGCGTCGTGCTTCGCCATTTTCCATGTCTACTCATTTCAGACAACCCTTCCATTTCTAACAATATTTCTCAGTATGTTCATGGCACGTGGGATCTAATTTTCTCAAGATACTCGGAATTATAATTTTAATACAATTTATTATTTGCTCTGAAATAGGAATTTGTCGAGGGAGATTTGACAAGGCAAGGTCACTCCTACGCAACAGGATGAAGGACTATGTGTTAAAAACACTGATAATGAGGCATTGCATGAAAGTTACATTTTCGCAAATACTCAAATGGCACGTCGATCAGAGAATGAGACATGCTAAATCTAAATTTGTGTGACGTTTCGGAACATCTTGCTCCATTGTCAGACTAGTAGAATACACATAGGCAAACAGAATGATTGTGTATTTACATGAGAAGAAAAGAGGATCTAATTAGTCTAAACTTTTGGCATGGAAGGAGTCAGTCTGGACATTCAAAGTGGGACTCAATTGCTGTATGAATAGCATCCCGTGCACTTAACAGTCATACTTGTTCGATTATTTCTTTAGGAAATTGAACCAAATTAACAAATCGTCCGGAACGGTACTATTATGACGTTTTTCGTCGTGTTTTTAAATTGATGACGACTTTTTGTTGATGCTGCTCGACTCGGAAGCTGTAGATGTCCACTAGTATCACCGACATAACCGGCATTGCACAGGTCACATTTAAAGCCGTAAACAACGCACTGCTGCGACACATTGGTTGGTTTTTCATTCCGCATCTCAAGGTCATGTTCTAGTTTACGGGAGATGATGATAGTATGGATTTGGGCACGTGTTTTTTGACAGTATCCCGTGACACCTGTTCCTTCATGGGAATGACAACACGGACAGGCTCTTCTATTTCCTATTTTGGACTCGGTGTTACTCTTGAGGATATGAAGTTCCTAATAGTTTTATGTATCAGACTTGATACACCGTTCCAGATTTTGTTGTTTTTTTGCTCCGTCTTCCATGATCACAGATCGGAAGTTCGTCAAAATATGTAAACAAAGAAGGTCGAGACATCCAAAGTAAAGAGGCTGCAACAGAGTAAATATGATTTCTTGATTTCCTAACAATCTGAGGGTGGTAAATAAACAACTTGAGTTGGTTTAGGAAGTTTTCAAGTAGAGCTACGCGAGCGTAATCAATTTTTTATTCTTACGATAAAGATTACACTTGCTAGTAAGAGGGAGAACCCCTTTACAATAATATAAAAATTGTTTTAGTGTCCGAGTCTATTCGAGGATCACCGAGACCTCAAACTCGACAAAATTACAGTAGCGTCATGATGTGATACTGACTGTAAGTGAGCAAACTTAGGTTACGCTTTAAACACATCGCGGTTACGATGAACTAACCGTTCTCGCAATATAGCTTTCATCTCATCAAGTAAACGTTCTTACGGTGCGCTTGAGATTGTCTTTTCCCCCAAAGCGAGAAGGAGACAAAAGTGACGAACACAAGTACCTGACTGAACCCAATGAGTAAAAAGAAGCAGTGGAACTAGCTCTATAAAGAATCCTTCTACTTTCGTACTTGAGTAGTTCGGGTTCTTGATCTAGCTACTGAGAAACATGTTTGCTGCATACCAAAGTGGACAATAATTAATCACGGCTTCTCGAAGCAGAACACAGACTACGTTTTGGCCTATTCGTGGAATCAAATCTAAACAAGCCTTCGTTTTGGACACTTTATTGACAAAGATACAAAAAATGAGGAAAAAGTGCTTTCTTCGCAAAATATTTTTATAGAATCCGTAACATAAATATCGCTGGAAGTAGGTTTAAATCCAATCCTTTAAAATCCAATGTCAATCAGACGAGATTATCAGAATGAAACTGATAAAAATTATGCTCCGTTGGAAAGCGAATTGTATTCATTGCTTTTGATGAATTGTGAGAGAACAACTGAAGTCGTATAAGACTTCCGCAAGTTGATGACCAGTAGCCTGATTTGAAAGTTACGTTGATATGCAAGAAAACAATACGATATCTAGTCCCAACAAATCCAACTGTGATGAAATAGTCCCTTTTAGTTCAAACTTCATCGACAAGTCATTGTGATTCATGGTGAACGAGTTGTTGTCAACCCTCATTCGTTGATAATTTTTAATTGGCATGGATAGCTCCCGTTCCTTAGAAGTGTCCTCTACTGTTTCTCTTAGCTTTAACTCCCGATTAGTTTAGTTTGCTACGAAAGCGTAAATGACGCACTGCTTGGACAAAATGGTTTGTTTAATTTCTCGTCCTGCTTCTCGAAGTCTTGTCCTACTTTTAACTACATCTACATGTTTCAAGTTGAGCTGCATCAACGAACGTTGTCATCAATTTGCAACATTATCGAAAGCATCGTAATAGAACCATTTCGCAATAAAGTGTCATTCCACATCCTGACCGTTAATTTTGTTCGAATTGGCGACCATAGAAGTTGAACAGGATTCGATTGCGTAGACCATGAAAGCATCGACAACCGTGTCTCGTGAATCGAATTGGCTCCCTCAAAATAAAGATAAATGTCATTGTTTTCTTCTACGTTCCCCATTTTAAGATTTTGATCTGGTTCTCGTAACGAGGCGTCCGGCAAACATGGACAGTCCACTGCTACAGACACGGCTACGATTGCATGATCAACAGCGTAACTAGTTTAAACAGCCACCAGCAAAATGATCCTTGACAGTCACATTTTTTGGGTAATTACCGTTTGTAAAAATTGCCGAGAAACGTCTGTTCTCGTATTTTGTTGTGTACATTAAAATTGTGTTGTTTCAAGTAAAGCGCATTTTAAATTCCTTCAATCGCCGCCGGCTCCTCCTGATCAAAATAACCCCGATTGACAGCTCATTTTTGATCCAGAACACCATCCAAGACCTCTGTAATGGTGATAAAAAGTCGACAGAGAAAGAAAAAAAAGAAATATACCATTAGAAAATGATGTAATAAAGATGTTTTAGCCGCCATGTCATCGTTTCAGTTTTCATAACGTTTAAAAGATCATCTGTCACTAAATATTGTTCACTTACAAGCGCGACGATAGGACAGGAAACACTGTTCCCTATTTTGGTTCCGATGGAAAATGCAGTTCAATTACGTACAGCGCTTTAATGCATATGATGAGTGGGCAAGATCTTGGGACACGAGAAAGCGTGTGCCACAAGAATGTATTCTATTATCAAATTTACTCAACCTGCACGATCAAGAAGCTATGGAAGGAATCAATATTAGGGGATGGATTACAACAACGTAAACTGCCACAAAAATGTAGCATTGTCTGCGGACCTGAAAGGGAAAATGCAGATGCTATTAGATAACGTAGGCACCAAGAGCGAGGAACTAGGGCCAGTAATTAGACAGTTGAAAAGTTACCTCCGTGGTATTTATAACTAGACATACTGCCTAAGATGCGATGCTGTATGAATGAAGAGTGCATCTAGCAAATGAAACATCGGTAGGACCTTACAAGCTCCGTATCCTTGGATGGAAAAGATGGCTGCCATGTTAAGAGAGCTAATATATTGACGATAGGTGTGTTGTATGCCAGAAACGTCCGTGCCACCCTTATGAAACAAATAGATGTCAATAGGAACAGATCATAGCAAGCCCCAGCGCCCCTGCCCCTGCGCATGTTCTTGATTTTGTTTTGATTTTATAATTGTGGGTTTTAATATGTTCATTGATAGAGACTTTTTTAAGAGAGGTAGATTGTGTCTTTA
>JAAAKL020012265.1:0-13135 GCA_010016065.2 Carybdea cf. marsupialis auct. non (Linnaeus, 1758)
GAGCGTTTTCAAAAAGTGCCGTTTTCGTGGAACTTTTGTTACGGATACGAGTGGTTTAGTGTGGACGGGAGGCGTAATCGAAAGAATAAAGTTCCGTTTTCAAATTTAGCCGGCTTAATGTGGACGAGGCCTTAAACGCTCTGACGTTTTTAGTATTTTTGACTCTCGCATGGTGCATCGACCAGAGAGTAGAATAGGGCATACTCATTTCCAGTTTTTGACATTGTTAAACTTACCGTGATATTATTATTTCCTTATTCGGTGTTATAGTAAAAAAGGAATAAACGTTATCAACCGGAACCGTACGAAATGTACTTCCGTCAGGACCACACTGAAACAATAACCTGGAACAGATCGTCATCGGAGTCCTGCTGAGGAGATGAATTTATGGAATCTACGACTTGCAGCTTGGAAAGTACAAACACTCTTTCAAACTGAAAAGCTGTTGAATGCTTCTCTAGGGCTAGGCAAATTGAGAATTGATGTGACAGGAATGTTTAAAAGCCTGATGAACAAGTACAGGACAGTGCAAGATCGAATATATGGTTCTCATCTTTGCACATAGAGGCATGGAAGGGGGACAAAGGACGGGTTGGAATGATCTTTTAGCTGTACGTCATATCTGAAGGAGTACTAACAGCAAAATCGTTTAATTAAATTCTTGTACATGTATATGCACCGGCAATTGCAAGTGCATGTGCAAAGAAAGTCGATAATTTCTATAGTGAAGGATCAAGAGAACCAAGCCTCTAAGGAATTCAGACTAATTTGAATGTTATAGTTAAGATAGGTGTATAGTATAATCTGACTGTTTATAAGTCAGTTAAAAAGTTAGTTTCAAATGAAATGGTTAACTTGACGTGGCAAATTGAATTCAGAGGTATTTGTAATCTTTTACAGTAGCCATGATTTTAAGTCCTTGGAGAAGGAACTTCACATTGCATCTCTCCTTGATTCTGGATCCCTTCAAGGTTGAGTTCGGTATCTGATAGCAAAACACAAGACAGGCCGCATACTGAGAGACATTAGGAATACAAGTGTAAGCCATACAGCCCAACCATATTGTTCCTGTGCCCATTTGACATCAGCAGCTTCTTTACCAACGTTTTATTGCCCGAAAATGTCAAATCATGTTCTACGTTTCTACACAAGGTATGTGTTGTTAATAACTTGAGCGACCGAAGTAGATCATGTAGGAGATTATATGTTCCAATACGTGTTATATAGCCCCATCCCCCCATCCTTTAAAATCTTTTCGAAGGAATCCGTTCCCATAACGCCCCCACTCTAATCGATCACTATGACCAGTGTCTGGCAAAATCTTTAGCTAAAACGAACAATCAAATCAGCACAAATTGATAAACAAATAAGATTTATAAAGTACTTTGTATCTACGTTCATGAGACAAATATCTTCGGTACATCAGCGAATTTTATCAAGTATGCAATACCAAATTTACTCATGGCTTTCTTCTCATTTTAAAAGGAGCATGACAACACCGTCTCAAGACAGGAAGAAAGCTGATCTGTATCTTAACAGCAAGCTTTGGTTAAATAAAACTAGACCTGTCAGCACCACGCTTTTTTTCTCTACTCTCATTAATGTTATTAGAATTTTACTCAGCTACGGCATCTTCTTGATCATCTGCTTATGATGACTAACAAATGAATATCCAGGTCTATCAAACAGAGACGGCGACATTTCATCACACCTATGGTTGGTGTATGTTTCAACGTCAGATCTATTACCTTCGGCAGCTTGCCACGATCATTGGTAGTAGGTCAAGCTACTAAACAATCCATTAACGCTTTGATGTGATATATTTTATACTAGTTTTTTTCGCGAAGTTTTCTAATTCGGCGTTATTGGCTAGACAGGGTTCCACATTGTTCCATATTCTTTTACATCAAGGCGAACTTTATAAACAACTTCGGACATTTTCCATCTAGCTTCCAATTGGGAGAGACACAAGAGTGTATGTCACAGACGAGTTTGATTTTCCTTTTAGACTGTATTTGTTGATACGAAAGCAGAGATTGCCGGAGGTTTTATGTGGAAAACTGTCACACTAAGAGTGTTCACTCGATCTCTCCAGCAAACAGTCCATATAATCGAGCCGACAATTTGAGAGGTCAATTCAAAGTTTAGGTTTCCTCTGTTTCATATGTTTTAAATTGATGCGTTGAACTACGGGTTAGTTTTTGCCAACCAAAAATAAGAATTCTTTATACATCTACAGTCAAATTTTGCAAGGGCCAAGCTTAGCACCAACAACATGTAAATAACCAGCTTCAGAAATTCATTCTTTCGAGCTTATCAAACAAATAAGATTAACGTGGTACATATTCTCAGTTTTGCTATGATGATCTACGCAAATATAGGTTTATTCTAAATATCTATAACTGTACTTTCAGTTGATTCATATAGCAAGCTAGGCCTTACATCACAAGGTCGGATCTCTTATTTCCTTTTTGTTTTGAAAGATTACTTAAGGTTTGGCATGCTTCAGAGTTTGACTTCAACAATTATATCCCTGGAAAAATATTATCTCTCAAGGACCATGGCGTTTATATCATCAACCACCTGTTTTCGTTTTAGTAATAGATTTTCTTCCACAGAATACAGTGGGATTTTTATGTTTACAGTTAAAAATTAGGTTATTTACAAACCCTTTTATATTTATCGACGTCCAGGCAATACACTTAAAACATTACGTATTCGTGAGTTAATTGGATTTTCCTTTGCTATGGAAGTAAGCCCATGTAACACAGTCTCGACGTAGATTATCGTACACAAATGCTTCGTTCTTTGTTTAGAAGATTCGTGTAGCAGACTCACATATGACTCCCGGTTTACAAACAATGGCTCTATTATTTGCCATTTATATGAAGTGTTGATACTCAAACGGTTTCATGCTATGAAAATATTGAAAAACTGTTTGTAGGAAGATGGATCAATACGAGCAACCTCAAGTCTCAATATTTTTCACAAACATTTGTTATTTTGAACTTGTGTGGAGATTGATAACAAAAGCATACAATTTGACCACCCGCAATCGAATTATTTTAGAATTTTCAATAGGGTTTTCACCAGGGCTTCCACCTCTCTAGGTGATAGATACATGACTTCAATTGATGATTACAGCTTAATTCTTGCTGTAATCGCATTGTTAAGTTCGACCCTCTTTTAAGATGCATATCTCAAGTCAAGCGCAGAGCCAGTCAAAATTTCCTTTGGTAGGAAGGGCAAAATTGGGGCGTGGCCAGAGAATCTGATCTGGGTAAAATTTTATTCATTGTTGACCTCACATTTGAATAAAGGTTTAAACATGAAAAATAAATTAAACATGTACATTTTCTTATTTACCGTAACAATAGTCGTAATGTGTCTGATTTATCTGCGAACAGATGATATGCCGACATGGCTGTGCAAGAGAACCTTCGACACTACCCTGAAGCAGAACCTCAATGATAACAAACGTTAAATCTATTTATTTCAATAATATTGCATTTTTCCGTGACATGGCTTTTACGAAACTTAATCACCTAGCAAGCCATAAACACTATCTAAAGTCTACAATTAGAAATTTATCTAAAGAAGAGCAAAGGGGGAAAAACTTTAACTTCAATAGTTCTCTCTATTAATATTGTTAAAGTAAAAATCGTATTTCTGGTGCCCTTGTCTGATACAAAACTAAATTGTCTGATAGAAAACCAAATTGTGTGTTTGATATTTCTGTCCTTCTTTTCGATCTCGTTCTAATTATTAAGATCCTAACCAGTATTTTTGTCAGATGATTCATGAGGCAAAGTGTACGGAGCAGAGTCCATTCTGTGGTCCGAGGTTTTTTAGGTAGAGTGATAAAGAAAGACCAAATGAGTTCTAAAGGGATGTCTTCAGTAACATATATCATGTTACGCATATGTGTAACTACCTTTGTTCCCCAATCTCCTAGAGCTTTTCTTACCTTGACTGAAATTTCTGATGTCTGATACCCATTCTTAATTTTCTTCATTGCATGTTCTCCTTCTTTTATGATAGTATGACCCTCCGTTTACTTTGTTGTTATCGGACTGTCACCTCTTCTATCAATAAAACGTTTTTCAATTTATGCAAACCATCGACTTAGAATTCTCTTCTTATCTATTACAACTGTACCACCCCGTGCTTTTCTGTAGCCTGATTGAGAACAGACATACTTCCTACCAGACACATCTCTAATTTTCTCGTGCATGCATCTAATATCTTTGTTTCTCCTCTCTTCATTTTCTCTACACTGCTCATTTATCGAAGTACCCTTTGCTTCATTACACTTTTTGAATGGTTTCTTTATCCAGCATTCCATATTTCACTTCATTATCTATTTCTTGCCGACAACCTTCCATTAATTCAAATATTTCAGATGTCGATAATTTCTTTTGCACTTTTACAATGGCTTTGGAATAATTTCTGCTGTAGATACTTCAATGAAGTCTCTTAAATTAGTCCATCTCTGTTGTTTGCTGTTGTTAAGTGACTTAGAGCTTTAATTTCATTTCTAACAGGCACGGAGAACTTCTCCTTAAACTGATTGTCTGTTCGTAGCACATCAGTTTGAAATCACGGACTGATTTTAGGTTTCTCCCAGACTTTTTATTTAATTCTGATTTACACAGAACTGGTTTATGATCACTGGAACAGTCAGCGCCAAGCAAAGAGTTAGCAGATAACATTGCATTCCTGAAAACGCTTCTGGATCAGACTGCTATCTATTTGATTACGAGCACCATCCCCTGGCATACTTTAAGTGCATTTTCTTCTATGATGGTTTTCAAATCAGGATGCAACAAAATTAATTTTCTTACGCCATTCTACTAATCTTTTACCATCTTCATTAATAGATCAAAGGCCATGAGGCCCTACAACATCATCACTTTTATGATTTTCTTCTTTCTCATTGATGCATTGAAATAAGGAACTTCAGATGATTTGGTCTCTTTCTTTGCTTCATCAATTTGATCGTAGAATGCTTCTATTTCTGTTTCTTCGTGTGTTGTTGCAGGGTTTAAGCTTGTAAAACTGCAATATCAGAAGGTTTTGTTTCTAGTTGAGCAACCGTGACTCTGTCTGTATTAAATAAGAAGCCTAGCAAAGATTTGGAAGTGGTTAGGTCTAGAATTATACCGACTCCTCGATGGTGTTCAAAGCTTTCAGATAATAGTTGTTTGTAACCGTCATCTATGATAGACCCTTCTCAAGTCCAAAGAACTTATACAAAAAATAGAGTGCTTTCTTTCCATTCTCTTCATTTCCTTCATTACATTGTGAAGCTTTCCTTTTCTACATAAGCCTTGAACATTCCATGTGGCAATACGCTTGGGGATGTGTTTTTAAATATTAAAATGGTGAGCAGTTACAGGATGACGATCGAAAGCCACCTGTCGCGCATGGCTGTCCCTACCGAAGGGAATTGTGCATAACCTGACTGTAAACCCCATTTACGCCGTTCTAATTCTAAATGATGAGGTTTTGTCTACTGACGATGATTAACTTTGCAGAAATACTCACAGTGGTTTGCAATTGGCTTCTATGAGAATAGTGCCCTTACTGGGTAGGTTGTCCTTGCCGTTGTCACTACAAGTGATCCTCTGTCTAGTGCAATTAAAAGAGATAACCATAACCAGTGCTACTCCTGCTGCTTACCACTGCTTCTTGATTACCATGCATTTTACTTTAATGCTGCTTCATAGCACTTCACATTCTTAGAAATTTTTTCTACTGATCTGCGAAAAGTTACTTTAATAGATGAACAGAGACCCAAACTGAGATGCAAAATCTCGTGAAATACTGAAAGAGTGTTTTCTGCTTCGAATTCCTTGTACAATATGACCCATTAGAGTTTAAGGTAGAACTGGAGTTTAAAGTTTTGCTTTCATCGTTCCTTATCATCATAGTTTTAAACTTTAATGCTACTCCTCTAATGCTACCTTCTCCGGAATACAGGAGGGGTTTTAGTGAGCAAAGGGGTAAAGCGCTGAAAACGTTTCTACGACAAACCGTACACGTGCTGCACATACCGCTACATAGCATGCTGCATACCTCTCTTGCTAGTAAGTAGGTATAGCAATAAAGTCTTTACAATGAACAAGAGTGAACTGTCGCTAACGACATGAGATTTATGTGGGTAAAATAGAAAGAAGTCCCTTTATTATTACTTCTGGTGTTTACGTTTGTACAAAGACCAACTTTATACTGTTTGTTTGATTTTTCCCTGTTGCTAACTAACTGCAATCTATTGGCTCTTGTTTGCCACAAAATCGTGGTATGGTCAAGCAATATCGATAAGACGGCAACAAAAGAAAGCTTTTAGTATTTATTTGTATTAATTATCTTTGCTCTAGAACACATGGCTTGAACTCATGGTGATAGTTAATTACTTTTGATCAATTTTTTGGTTCTCGTGGAAAGTGCATAAAAATCGATCAATCTGTAAACTTAAAATATATATTTATGATATCTTTGTTCACATCGATGTAAAGAGGTATATTGTGGTTTGGCAGGCAACATATACTCTTTGTTTGATAAATAAGAACCAGAAATATTATCAGTTGGAGTATATAGTAGATAATACCTTCAGTTTGTTCCAGGGAAAACTGCTACACTAATGAAACGGGGTTGCATATATGATATCTGTAGGATCCATTAATATAATGACTTTCTTTCTAACGGTTATGACATCCCGATAAGCAAAGCAGCTACTTTGAGGCTACCTAGTTTCGGAGATTTTATTATAATAGAATTGCAGAAAATTTCAGTCACTGAGCGCAGTGCAGAACGTCTGTGTATATAATATCAGCGACAGAGAGAGCAAATTATTAATATTTCATTGGTAACTAACATACAAGTTGATTTTTAATTAACTTACAATTTAACACATTTGTATAAACTTACAGTCTGAAGTAGAAGATGAGACTATTTTCAGAATAATCTTGTTATTCCTACAAATTTGCGTTTAAATATAGCAGCTATGAAATCGTCGTAGTTGGCCAGATAACAAATCCTTGTTTCCGTACCTTGTGTTTTGGAGGTACGAATGCAGGGCTATATATCCTTTTGAACCCTTTGCTAATCTTTCAGCACATCATGCAGGAGATGTTAATAAAAGGAACAGATCTATCACGTTCATCCTTTTTGCACAGAGATCGTCTCAATCACTTGTTTTCCTTTCCTTTCTTGATCTGATTATTTATTTCTTATAACTGCCTCTTTATAATTCTGAAAGTATATTTAAAAGTTAATAACGACCAAAGATGTTTCCAACCGACATCAACGTTTATCTCATTTACCTATGATTTCGTTAAGGACTTTTTTGTTTCTCTGTAAATATCAATCATTCCTTCCACTAGCGATCCTTTTAAAACGTTTTATTTGTGACGTTAAATTCTGAACGTCAACCCCTTTCTGCTTATTGTCGTGTGAAAGTGAATTTGTCTGCAGATAGTGCTTTCTGAAGGTCAGTAATTAAGCCAAGAAGGCCCTAGCAAACTACGTAGACGTGTTTAATCAAGTTCATGTCACATGTTTCATCTGAGGTTCTATTATCGTTTAGATCTACTCTTTCAAGATAAGGGTTATTAACTCATCACTTATACAGTTGTTCTTAATAGCAACAGTTCAGGTTCATATGATAGTTTATCAGCAACAATCTAGGAGCACTGATTGTGTATCAGATTTGGTTATCGAAAGCCAATTAACTGGTTAATTTGCTCAAAACAATTCACAATGTGATACGGTAGCGTCGGAAAAGCAAGGCGAATGTTTAAGTGTACTCTTTTAAAAAGTCTGAAAATAATCTGTATCACTCAATAGATCCTTACTTTGAATAAAAGTTAGTCTTTATAAGTTATATATGATCACCGGATTTATTGGGTTCTAATCAAGTAAAACTGACACTTTAGAATTGACCATGTGTAGCGGATTGAATGTCGTGGCGATGTCGTTGTATTTCTGCCATAGGTATTACTTACAACAAGTATATCTCTTGTTATTTCAATTATCTTTTAGCTTTTGGTTTGCAAGGACAATGTTAAGAAAATATAAACGCTGTTATAGAAGCTTATACGAGTTCAGGTTTTCCTGTTATCGTCTCTCTTCTTTATCTAAGACAATAACGCACTTGATATAGTTTCGTTGTTCTTGATACGCCTCTCCTTGAGACCACAAACAATACAACATTCTGCTTGCGGTAATACAGAATATGGCTTGAATGTCCTTTTCATTGGAGCTACTACTCCCTAACTAGCAGATGAAAGATATAAGCGAGGATAAAGCATCGCCACCAAGACCACAAGAGTATCGCTGTATATTTTGCGTCAGTCAAGACAAATTCTTTTGCAGACCGTTTACTGGCTCTTTAGCATCTATTTTCCAACGCTCTTAGATAAATCCCAACAAGTCCCAAGGTTAAACCTACGGATAAAGAACAAGACAATTGTGATGTGGGGGATTTATATCTTAAGATTGTGATTTGAAAATATATGGAAACTGTCTGTTACTCGCAGCTTCTGCATAAATATTCGGCGTATTCTTAGTTAGGAAGGAGGAACGAGTACATAGCGCATTCATTTTCTACTGAAGCTAGAGGCGTAGAAATAAACATAATCTCATGGTTAAGTAATCTTTATTTTTCTAGTTACCCTTCAGAACATGTCAATTTAAGTATTTTCTTCTCGTTATAAGTTCATTCATCTACAAGTCCGTTTGGGCTACTACTACAACCTGAAAATTAAAAAATAGAAAATTTAGATTTACGCCTTGGGATACGATAACAATAACTCAAAAATATTCATGATTTTACTAGGGAGTACATCACTGGCAAACCCTTTTATTTCCGTTACACCTAGGCCACTTGCAAATCTAAAGTCGACTCTTCGTCACAGAGAGTGCTTGAACTAGGCAACAGCCATCCATCCAACAATTAAGAAAACATGTTTGCCAAAATCATTATCATCAAAATGTGTGCAGATAAAAATCTGTTTAGTTGGCACCTTGATTTACTTCTTAATTAGATTACATTCTTAAATGTAATAAATTTCAACTTTTTTCAATTTAAATTTATTCTCTACTCCATATCTCTATTTTACTTTTGTTTTTATATTTATGTCAATGCCGCTTTAATATCCCTAACTGTATCCATAGCTCTTTACCCTTTTCAAATTGCTATAAAATTAATTTTTCCTTTTCCTGATATATTGTCAAAACTGCACGAAATAGCGAACACATATTAGTACAGAAAGTGTTTCTCATCTGACACTCCTCAGAGTTCAAATCGTCAGAATTGGGAGTGAGAGGAAATCAATGAAACTTATACCCAATTGTGTTTTGAATGTAGCCAATCAGAGTCCTTTGTAAGCATTTTGGAATTCATTTGGTTTCATTTCCTTTAAAAGGTATTTCCTTTCTTACGGGCTCAAAAATGATGAAATTTGTCCTTTCAATGATGTCGTACGATGATTCCTATTCTGAGGTATATTAAATCACGTTGAATAAGTCGGTTGTACTTTCATTTATTTGTATGCTCGTCTCTTTAACAATTTGGCTATTTTATACCTTATGAGAAAAGTTAAAACAGTTTTTATATTCATCAGCCTAGAACAAGGGTAAATCTCGAAATACACGTTTTTCTTGCCTGGCAGGAACTTTCACCTATCTACTCTCACAGCTTGAAAACTCCTGCTTATAAAATTGACCATCAACCAAGTTATTTGATTTGATTCTTTAGACTACTTAATATATCTTACTTCAATTTTTATTAATAGGCTAAAGGTCGACGTCTGCAGAAGAGATCGTTATCTTACAAAATTTGACACCTTTATTTTCTGGATCATAATTTTCTATACATGCTAGTGTCGGCAGGTAAAGCGTTCGGTTGAAAAAGTCGCTCATGAACTATGAATCGTAGCTCCACTGTACCCGTCACAATCTCAGGATTCTTGTTTTTATTTGAATTTTAATGCCACGTGGTAGCAGGATGTTGTTTGTTTACCCTTCCTCACACTTCTACAACTTGCTAACTTCATATGATAAAGATCTCTATACTTTTCATTTTGAGTTTGAATAGGTACTAGGAAAATAGAAAAGTATGTCATCAAAGGGACATACTTCTGTTTGTAGGCGTTTTAGCTTGCCAAAGAAGATGCTAGAAGATAACTACTTCTCGTGTTGGCCTTAGATGTCTTGCGCAGAGCGAGGGAGCAAATTAAATTAACAACATTGTCTGTTTGTTTGTACTTCTTCAATATGTTTCATTGTGGATCTACCTATTGCTTTTTTATTATGTGTAATCACATTTCTGCAACAGTGATGAGTTGATAGACGAGTTTCTTTTATATTTAGACCTTGCTTGAGTATAAGGCTTACTATCGTATTATGTTACCTCATCAGATCAGTTAAATGGAGACGGTAAATGTCTGGGAAATCAGTCAAGTAAAAACAGACCTAAATTAGGAGAGAAAGCAGGAAAAGAACTGGACCTTGCATGTAGCAAAATGGAATGACGTGAAAACCTTTGTATAGAGAGGCACAAGCACAACATAACGCATTCCAAACAACAGTCGGTAGAAAAAATAAACATTGCTGAGTCAGCAGTGGCGATTAGGACTGGGCTCAGATACATTCCTCCTAGTGCCTTAAAATAGTCTGCAACCGACGCCACGTTTTGACCCAGTAACGGAGAAGACTATACCAAAGATCTGGTTGACCAATTTACTTCCAATCTACAGCTCCAGTTCCAAGCAGAGATTTTCTGAGACAAATCTTCTGTTCTGTAGGTGTCCATTTACCCAGTAAATAAGCAATAATACCTTAGATGCGTAGCTTATGGCTCTATCATGTTTAAGGTAGAATATGGTGTAATTTGAGTACCCTTACACTTGATCTTGTATCTGATTTAGATTTTGAAAGAGTCATCCTCAATATTTGAGCAATGAACATATGCGCTCTTGAAAGAGAGATGAACAAGTCTGAATATAATCTCTTCTTCCTCCAAGTTTAAACTTAAAACTTTAAGTTTTAGAACAAAGATTATCTTTGCGTCTTCACATGTAGCAACGAGGAGTAGCATTCATAGTTTTTCACAGCAAACATTATATTTAGACTCAGGGGTAAAAGTATTTCGTCACATAGTTTTAGCTTCGAGTGCAGTGTGTTTTGACGGTGAATAGCTATTTGCTTCACGTGTAGCTTTCAGCTTCGGTTAAATTCTGTCCTCAATGGCACCAACTTACGACTTGGAAAACCATTTTACGTGTCTGTGAAACCGACAAATTTATTACACTTCTCCTGACTCTATGTTGCTCACAATCGTCTTTTGCTGATGTCCTTCGATGACGAAATCTAACATTGTAAGTGATAACATTTGAACGATACGCCTGTCAACACGCTTTTGCACAACTTGTCAATGATACTATTGAACGTAAAGACATTACTATAAGAATCCAGAAGTAATTAGCAGAAAGACGTCCATGTTAACTGATCACTTACAACCTTGCGGACAGAGGCGTGTCCAGACAACAGAGAGATCATCGGATTCTCTTCAAATGTAGGGAATACAGTTAACAAGTTCATAGAAATGTATTTTGTGGTCACCAAAATAACCATATCTTATTGGTTGTCATGTGTGTGATGATAGTGCGTTGTATAGAGGCTATTATACTCATAGACTTGCTTTTGATAAGACCGTACATGTTTTGGAGATCTAGGTGCAACATTGAAAATGTAGAGAAACCAATACATTACAAATCATTTTATTTAAATAAAATATGGTTGTGTTTGTAAGGAATCCATTGAGTTAAAACATAAAAATTTGTTTCACTTATAAATAAACCATTGATACATTAAAAGCAGTGATGAACCAGCCGTCTGCAACCTGAAGTCAGGATATATTCTTTTTGAGGGCCCATAACCTATTCAAAATGTAATCTCTTAAACGACAATTTATTCCGAATAGAATAAAAAAACCGATACAAATACAAATTTCATCAGCAATATTATTAATCAGCAAACCCTTTTAAGTGCATAGAATGCACGCATGCGCTTTTATGTGATACTAAAATTGCTAAATAACTTGCTCTTTATGATTCTTGGATGTGGGTTCTTACATAAAAAATTGAAAGGTAGCATACCGTTGATGTAAACGATGTGAACTTTAAGGATCTTAAACAGAATTATTCACTGTATTCCAGAAATTCATATCCTAATGGATTACTTACTTTGAATTTTCTTCTAAGGATTATGATTAAAATCACCCAAATGCTAATGAGACATAAGAGAAACTGGTCCCCAGCTAGGAGGGGATCGCTACCAAGTATCACACATGATTCATAACACCCTCCATTATTACATCTTTTATGTTTTTGTTTTACGGGTCGAGTATTTACCTTCAAGCTAGCAGGCGTACTTAAAGTTTCGTTGAAGCCAAAGGTATCAACAATACAGTGGAACTTCAGCATCCGTTTTAAGATACCATTGTTCTTTCGTACTGCAGCGGACAAAGTCAGGGATAGGTTTATCTTTCAGTTTGGATTGTACTATCCCTGCCCGTAAAAGATCTTCTGCTAGAAAGCTTCGGATCGTGCTTGTTGTTGATATCAACCTTTGGGCCGACTATTTCAATAACGTTGCTGTTCCAACAAAGAAGTAAAAAGACAAGAAGAAAAAAAATAAAAATGAAAAGCCCTACTTTCGGGTCTAAGCCTTCTCCAGAGTTTGAATCCAATGGTATTACTCTTCCCAACCGCTATTTAATACAGGGACTGTCTTTCATAATTGGGCTCCAGAAACTACCATTTGTCCTTCCTAATTAGTTTTTTACTGAAACATTATCTAAAGTTATATATCAGGAGGTTAACGTTGCCTGATAGAAGATTGTATCAACATTAATGTACTACAGCAATTTCTCTTCTACAATCCTGCTTTAAACAGGCTGGAATCTGCCTTACCTATTTCTGTAACTTCACAACAGTAGCTTTAATACTGCACATGTTATTAGATAAAATAATCCCTTAAATTCATAAGCGCGTGTGTAGGGGATTAAAGAAACCTTTTTTTCCCGGGATCAAAAATATCTCTCTAATAGATGGCAGACGATAGAAGGATA
>JAAAKL020012266.1:0-13134 GCA_010016065.2 Carybdea cf. marsupialis auct. non (Linnaeus, 1758)
TTCCGGGAATTGAACCCTGACCATCTAGAACATCTAGATCTGATGGCCAGGAACTTATCCACTAGACCACGGCAGCTCTAAATCATGAACAAGGAAAATTTCCTGATTTGCCTTTCTCGGGTTTCCAACATTTTTATCATGTCATTGACATCATATCACCATAATGGATTTGATGTATACAATTGCATAAATGAGACAAAAACCATGTTGTGAGAAAGCTTCTGTAGTAGATTGACTTCTTTGGGTATTCGTTCTAAGATACGTTGCATACGTTGTACTTTAAAATAACGCAAATGGTTATACGCAAATGTCTAGTGCTAAGAAAAGAACGTAATGTATTCCGCCATTGTAGTTTGCTATGAGATCGATGCAGCTTCTGTTAATGTCTATGTCTGTAGACGTGTTTTTCTCCTTGTATTGATCAGACCAGCGTTATTTCTAACAACGTACTACCATAATAATAAGTACGCACAAATTTTACGTCATTTATGCAGTATAATAAATGATTTTTTTCAACTGTAATCCCATCAACGAACTTGTGTAATACAGGTGTTGCTCCACAGCAACAGAGGAAAGCTCAGCAATCACTGTGACCTAACTCTTAACAGAATGCATGAAGAGATATCGACCCTTGTCAGTTTGACCCCGTTAAATTTTTCTTGTGACCGCGGGCTTTTCTTTCAATGATTTCAACTACAACTCGTTTATCAAAGGTTGAAAATTTGATTGTCAGTAGATGGGAAATCATGTTTCACAAAATAAACTTTTGGTTAAGCATCAACAAGATCCATTTATCACTTTGCCCCAAAGGTAAGTTTCTCCCCATATTATTTTGGAGGGAATAACCTGCACCAAAGTCACCCCTACTTTGCTCCATATTTTTCATTTAATTAATTTACTCTTGTCTTCCTTGCATTTGTTTTCTGCAGAGAAATTTCATTGTAGAATCTTGTTCGTAATCCCAAACAAAAAGTGCATAAATATGCCAGCTCACATTTTACTTAAAATGAGGTCGTGAAAAGTTGTATTTTTCCAATTCTCACCAAATGAAAACAGACAGTAACCAAGATAAGTGTTAAGAAATTTGTTTACATAGAAACGTATTTTTAAGATCACAGAATGCATGATAAGAAGTATTGTGACCTGCAAAGCTAGAAGCGAAATGAGTTTGCAGATAACAATTACTTCATCTGACTTTCTCAGTATTCACATGATCACGATGAAAAAACATTTCAACAGGAAGCTGATAGTGGTTTACTTTTTAAGGAGTTGTTATTTCGAATACCTATTTCTCACGCAGTTGGATTATGTTGCTCTCATCATTTCAGAACAATTTCAACAGTAGGTAGACCTTCTTAAATTAACATTCTCTGAGAGTATTTGATTAGTAAGAGAACTACAGGATCAGTTGAAATTTGAAGAACGTCTGTTACTGTCGCATCGGGCAATCACAGTTTGAGTGAGAGTAGTTCATTCTCTCTGAATTCAGTAGAAACAGACGAATATGTCTGGTTTCTCTTCATGTACCAATGTAGGGATGTACCAAGTTAAAAGCACTACCTAGGCTCCGGAATAAAATTTAATCACCATGTTAGAATACTTAAAAAAACTAAGAAATTTGATTATTAAAAATTACCGTTGATTCAATTTTTTTGCAATATTAAGCATTACAATATGACATAATTCAAAAAAAGTCGTATAGGGATGTAGCCTTTGCAACCACCAAAATGACAAAATGATGACAAGGAAACAGTCTTCTGCTTTCGTTTTAACAACATCTTACTTTGATTAAGAACGTGGAATTTTCAGAGTCACATGTTTTGCCTAATATAAAGATTTCAATTTGCCATCTCTGTTCCTATACATATGCTAGTGCAATAAACTCGTATATCATTGTGTACTGATTCGTGCAAAGCAGAGAGTACTAGAGTGGCATTTGCGTCCACAGAAACGGTTCAAGAAGAGATAAAAGTGCATGTAATAAAGGAAAATAGAATGAGGCAACCTAGTAAGAGAGATTTAGTTCCCAGGAAGTCACTAGGCTTGGATAGTGGTGCAAAAGCTCTAAAAAACCATAAACGTTTCACGTAAACATTTCCTTTGGTACCCCCGTGAACGACCTTGCAGAGTGTTAGTGCTATTAATATTCTTGGACCTATGTTGTCTTTTACTAGACTAGACCACTGTTCAACAATGCAATCTGCAACCTAAGAATTAAGGAGTTTGACCATATATATGCATGCTTAAGTAAGGGCATCATCAACGAGCTCATCGAAGATCCATGAGCGACCTAAATTACTGACCGTGTCCTTAGTAGAACCTAAGTAATTTATTTCAATTCAGCTGCAAATGATGTGGGCTGTACAATCCCCTATGTCACAGAACTGCAGTTTGGTGTTTTTTTTAAATTGTGAAACAATTAGTTTTTGCAAGTTCATTATGCATTGGGGTCAGGATAATGACTTGTCTATAGATGACTTAATATGCACAATGGTCAACATTTGGATTCTGTGACACAGATCACCTAGGAAACTCATAAAAAGTGTTTGCAATGGTAACGACTTTAAATTAGTTAGAGGATCACAAATTTTTACAATTAGTATCAATATTTTGGTATTAATGAAACCTTTGTTCTACATATGGTGGCCCAATCGTATTGGATATGCTCTACATATTTACGAACCCGTTTTGTGGTAGTAGTGACAAGGCTTACTCAGAATTTTAATCCTTAAAGACTTGATAAAATATGTACTAGCAATGCACGGGGAAGTTGTCAACATTTGACCAGGGGTAGAGGCTAGTCCAACCCCATAAATGTGGTCATGGGTTATGAAACAGGAGCAGTCTTTCTGCTGCCATCTTCGACCTCCGAAGTACTACTCGTGATAAAAAAACCAGTATGTTAACTCAATGTTTAGCGTCATATCATCATGAGTGTCTATTTGTCAGTTGCAGTCCTAAAACCTGCTTTGTTTCGGTGGAAAGAGGGCATGAACTATCCTCCTTCCATACTTTATGTAGCCATTTCCAGAGAGATCCCTTTGAGCAGCAGAATGGTAGGAGAGAAAAGGCCGAGCAGAGTATGGTTGAGTAAAGCATACGACTTTAACTAATCGTTGCATGAATGATGACAGAAAAAATCAAAAACAATTCTTAAATTTGTAACACTTCTAACTGCTTTTAACTTTTGATGAACCATTAAAACTCTTTGCTAGGAATATTCAAGCGTCAGAAGCACCAACTAGTCCCACTATGGTAGTTTATTAACTTGTGCCATGACATGCCAAATCCACGTATGTAGTAATCCTTATCAATTGATATTTGAAAAGTTGGTTTGTGAAAAAACACTGAAAAAATGCTGTTTAAGATATGGAAGCTAAATGTGTTGGTAATGAGCGTAGTGATAACAAAGATTGTAGAAATCACATATAACATGTACGTATGGCAGTATAAACAGAAACGTCCTTCTCTTTATCTAAAGCCGTTTTAAACTTCATAATAGTTTATAATACTTAAAATGCACTTATTTGTGCAATGAGGGTGAGCGAAAAGTGGTGTTAATTGAGGTATTGGCACCTGTAATTGGTGAGATAGCAGCGAAGGAGTAGACCACTCTCGAGGAAATTTGTCGCAATTTTTTGCGTAAACTTGAGTTCTTGGGATGTGAAAGTTGTTAAAACAAGGCGCACGTACCAAATACAGTATTATTACACTGATTATATTCGAGAATGATAATGACTGGGTAGTAAGATATGTTATATGAGATTATGAAGTAGACTTATTGACTTGGAAATATAAAATTGGAAAAAGCAACAGGCAATGTATTCTTTATTGGATCGATACAACTTCCATCTAGTTCCTATATGGAATAGTTTAATTCTATAAGCAAGTCTTTACACATATTGTATTTAGGCATTTTATATAACATAAATAGTTTCTGCAGATTATTGCAAAAATGATAAAAATCACTTATTGAATGTTCATGGCGTCCTTTGAAAATATTAATTAATCATCAAAGGCAACTTGTAAGTGGTAAAAACTTTCTAAGACAAAAAGTCATATTCCAAAAAACGTATTTTAAACTTTCATTATGTCTTTCATTTAAAAGATCTAACAGGTTTGCCATATGGAACTTACTACGTAAGCCATGAACAAAAATTTTGAGAAAAAAAGAACTTGAATTAAAGATATTTAATTTTTTCCGGGCATCACTGTATTAGCTTGGAAAGGAAGAGATATTCCGTATAAAAACACCTTATTGCTTCACTTCTAAAGCAAAGCGAAATGAAATAAGTACAGTTATAAATTAACGTATTTCACTATATATTTACTACGTTACGGATTGTGACTACTTTCCTATTCAAACAAAATAGTACGCCTTATAAATGAAAGAACAGAAGAGTAAACAGTACCTAAGAAATACTAATATTTTAGATCGGCTAATCGCTACATTACTACATCTGTTTTTTGATATCAACATTCACTTGCATTTATTCGTCTTTTCCTATCATATAAATTCTCTTTGGAAAAGAATTAAAAATATTTAGTAAGAAAAAGTGTCAGAAACCTGTTTCATGCATTATTAATAATAAAAGCCTGAAGATTATTTCTTGGCTCATTACCTAAATTGTTGTCTTATTTGAACACCACATGTTCCTAGAAACAACAGTGCAGTTCATGTCTTGGTTACACAATACTTTGTATTTCACTTCTGCAACGGTGACAAGACAGGGAAGGAAGAGCTAGTAATAGGGAAAACGTTTGATAAAATCAGTTATAGATCATAAATTATTTATAGTGACATCTAGATGTTTTCTAATTTTCCCACTATAGAGGAAATCGTTTCGTTTCTTCAGATTTTAGAGATGTTAATGAGTGTGGGAATAATGGAAGCTCAACGAACACTTTGTAATGTTGTTACTGTTTTTTCTTTAACAAGAAGAAGGGTTAACCCTTACTCTAGAGGTACATCTATATTTTGATACTTTGTTGGGAGACGTGCATGATGTGTTGTCAATAGCGCGTAAGGAGATTGGCAATCAACTTTTTTCAAAGCGAGTATTGTAAGGACAACACTTAACGCTACTGAAATAAATCTTGACACTTCAGCTAACTTTACAAACCAGTTAGACAATGTTCTGGCAATGATCTATTAAGGACGTTACTAAGTAGAATGTTTTAAATATTTACAGTGGGGCAGGGCCCAAAATACTATAAAGGGGCGGCAGGTTTTCTACGTTAACGATCATTGAAGCTTTCCTTGCCCTGATGCAAAAATATAACCGGTAAAGCACATTATGCAGGAGCTCAGATGATACTCTTCTCAGCAGTCCCTTATTCTGATGCTCAATCGGTAACTAATTCCTCTTCGTACAGAATAAATATCTGTTTAATACCAGCTTCAAGATGCCTCAAAGTACATTTAAGTGAACTACATACAATTGTTGGAACAGTTTGCTTTTGTCTAGTATCCAGTAAACGCATTTTTGCACTTCGCCTTGTCCACCGAAGAAAAGTTTAAAATATATGAACATCGTTGTTCAGCTCTTCAGTAAATTATGCTCTTCTCTAGGAAAATTGAGTTTGTAAAAGTTTGTAAAAGTATCTGCAAGGGCAAGAATGTATTGCAACGTCATTGCTGCATTCGGTACTGAAATCTTACCTCAGAGAAATATAGAATAGATTTCACTCACAAAGTCTCATAAATGTTAAAATTGCATGACGTAGCAAAACCATTTTTACACCACAATTATTTTTTCTTCTGAAACTCCTCAGAGTGCAAAATCGTCAGAATGGAACGCAAAAAGAAGGGAATGAAACTAATACCTAACTATGTTTCAAATAAAATAGAATCAGTTTCATAACTTAGTTTTTAAATGTTCTCTGCCATATTCAAACTTTTCAAACTCCCTATTGTCAGATCAAGGGGAGTCTATATTAAGCAGAAACTTCTGACTTGTATACGATAAGTCGTCATTATGGAAAAGTAGTTATAATGGATTTCTTTTTCTTACGATTTTCTAAACTGGTTGTTTTACTTTACTATTAAACTAGAAGCTTTGTAGTGTCTATTATTTACAGATGTTTACCTTTCGAAAGAATTGGGCAGGAAAGAACAGACAGTTTCATGATAGAGAACTATCAAGTGAAATATCCATTTTTTGACATTAGAGATTACAGAAACATCCAGAGTCATCACCAAAAGATATTCAGCAAATATAATATAACGATTTATAGAACGTATGGGGTTAGAAAGTGTTGCTGCGGGTGCTGCTATAAAAGTTTCAATTCCCACATATATTGTGACATCTAATGGCTAGGAATAGATATTGCTGAATACTACGCATGAGAACCTGCAAAGCTTGCGAAACTACAATTAAATCTGATAAATAAATTATTTTAACTTGCATGGATATTTTAGTAAATAAGTGTTTCAAATAGAATGCACTTTTCACTATAGGGTAACTGTTCAATGATATTAAGGAATAATTGAAAAAAGCCTATCACCTTAGGAACGAACATAAATAGTATTCACAGGTGTGCTACTTTTTGCATATTATCCAACTGAAGATCATGTATGTATATATATGTATATATACACTATCATATTCAGGGCGATATATAAATATATATATATATATATATTTATAAGCATTATCATATTAAAAGAAGTACATACAATAGAAAAATGGAAGCCAAATTTATATGAATTTTGGAATCTATAGTTAATGATAGACACTGCTCGTTGTATGGACATTGTTATTTAGATTAGAAGCAAACGGTTTAAGTAGTAAAACTGATTAATTACATGTTTGAAACTCAATAATGGAAATAAGGTGATCACTTGATACTAGCTGTAACAGGGCTCCGTGACATGAAATGTGCCTTAGAAATGTCTACCCCGCTCACTTGATAAAATTGTAAAGGGGTGCAGAGTTGCATTGAAACAATATTAGATATAAGAATTGAAATACATGTCATATCAGTCCTTGGCCTCATGAAAAGGTATCTTATCTACTTTAAATAGAGACAGTGCTGTGGGGCCTAACGTATGACCGACTGGCGTATTTGCACCCTACTTTGATATACATGGTCGTACTCGAGGTTTTGGTTACAGCGAATTTCTTGCATTCTGTTGTCACTAAGGCTGGAAGAGGTGATACTGTCCTGTAAATTAATATCAAATACTTAAACCTAAATATCTTTGATGCTATAATTAGCCAATGAAGGATAACGTACTACATGAGCTATTCAAAATGAAGGGTACTATGAGGAGGATTGTGAAAAAAATTGTAATTTATTTTAAAAAAATATTGAAGCTTTATATTTAAGGCTGACCTTATAACAGGTGTCGCTCGCAAGAGCGTTTAGCAGCAATGGGTGTCTTATGTAGCCTCCCCAAAGATGTTATGGTGCTAAGAAGAGCGAGAGGGAGAATATATCTTTTCATACAGACAATGGCGTGGTAGCATATATTTTATGAGATCATACAAATACTGACGCCCCTCTAACCATTCTCTTCATGTTTACGTGGTGCATTTAGAATGAATTCAGTTTTATCAATCAAAATTATAACTAATTAGTAGCAAATATTTGTAATTTACATATGTTCTCATGATTAGAAAACCAATAATGTAGCAGAAATGAGAGCATAAGCATCAAGAAACCCATAGAAAACCGAGAACATGGCACGTGAGCAAATAGCACGTTTCTTGTACACGAGCACGGCATTGATACAAATGTTATTCTTATTTGGGGGAAGCTGGTACTGGCCTAAAACTTTTTTCGTACCTCGAATCCTATCCGCATTTCTGAAGGTAACTTGAGGAACTTTTTGTGATTACATGCAATCCTAAAGGGTCATTGGTTACTATGAAGTAGGTCGTATCGTAGAGCTATCAATGTACCCATTACTTGGTTTGATTTGCTCAATGGTAAGGACTCTTGTTTATAATATGAGAGCCTCCAAGGGTGGGAAATATTTTTTTGGAACCTGGCAGTAGAAGATTTAGCAAATTATTTTATTACAATGGCAAGTTAAGAGAAACAGCCAACTAGATCCCTCACACACAATAGTCAGTACTAGCAGAAAAGAAAATGCAAGATTTCCCTTTAAACAATAGGGCTTTTAAAGGGTTTTAAGAAAAAAAAAATATCCCGTGAGTTTACCTTTTAGTAAAAGGAACATACTGTAATAAAATTATGCGCTGATGTCTTCAATCTGAGAATGCTGCTTGAGGTCATACATTAAATAAGTGTCTCATAGGTTTTCAAGTCTATCGTGGTTCTATAAGATAACTACACTCATCGATGAAACTCAATCCTAGCAACGCTTGTAACCTTATCTGCAAAGTAACCCTTAACTAAAGCTCGCAAAAGTGTAATTTTAAAGATATTTGATGTCTATTAGAATTAGGAACTAGCACCACCGTTCCTTTTGCTATTCATGTGTTGTTATCGTTGCTCATTTGCAATGTAGCAGTGTATTGCATGGAATAACAATACTTCCTTGTCGTTAGAAAGATGTCAGAAAATTTCTACCATGGAATGTACATTCTGATATTTCACACCCTTCCACTAATCTATTATGCAAAGCGGCTTGAGACAATCCGATTTTTCTTTCATTGGGGTACTGTTATTTAAAGTTTTAAAGAAAGTTAGTAGCTAGGTTACAGGGGAGTGATTTATCAAAGCATAAGTCTACGAGACAGGTAAGCCTTTTCTATTATGCCATGATAATGTTATCTCCCGGTGCACAGTTTAATGTTCCTTTTCCTAGCAATCAATCCATGACATCGTTACGAGCGGAATGATCAAATGAAGGATCAGACATATTATTGGCCTTGAGAATTGAGGAGCAAACATTCCTAGTACTCTGAGTCATGCTACAGATGATCATTAAACACGCTTACCATTTCGATCTGTCATACAAGGAGAATATGCGGAGGGAAAGTATGACGTCACGATGTTTGAATTATGGAAAAAATACTCGATTTTCATGTTGCCCTTTTAGTAAGAACGTCGATGGCAACAATTGAGAGTGTTGCCCTTTCCCAACATAGAGATATAAGCTTTCAAACTTTTAAACCTCTCTAACAAAACCTTGTTATTCGATGCTGGTTCCTAACGTCAGGAACCAAGGATTATCAACAGTGTTATGACCAGAGATTTTTGAGATTCAAACGCCTGTAGTTTAAACACTATATACACTACAGGTCTAGTATTTGGGGAAACAGTCTATTCCAGGGTTGCCTTTAGATATCTAGAGTCAAATCTTACTATTTCCATAATATTTGGTTTGTGACGTCATCACTTCCCCTCCGCATTGGCGATTTTCTTCTAGTATCTAGTCTAGGAAATCTAATTTATGAATATCAGCAAGAGTTTCTGATACAGACCAATTATCTGTTCTAATTTCCTATACCATCTTATTTAGATAAAAAGCCGACTCATTCAATGAAGAGTTAAATGAACATCATTAAGTTCATCTATCACTTTGCCTTGTTCCCATATTCTCTGGCATGTGCAAAGCAGAATTAGTAATTTTTCAAAAACACTCTCGGCCAAACGTTAAAGACCCTGTGGTATGCCATAATTACATCTGTTCAGCTCGCAACTACGAAATTCGATTAAATTAAAGTTTACCCATAGTCATCTACTGACACCCTTATTGTCATAAGTCACCCGTTAGGAAAAAGGAAGCTTGCCTAACAAATGACAAGCAAGTAACGGAAAAACCAGAACTAACCCTCAAGAGTATTTTTGTAATGTCAAACAGAACTGTCCGGTCTGATTGTTTTTTCTTACTTGCACCAGATCATTAGGCATGATTCACCAGCTACTTCCTCAGTTTAAGCTCTATCCCCTAAGATTGTTTAGAGTTAGATCTTTGCATGATGCACGGGTGTCATTACTGTTTTTTTAATTGTAAAACAATGAAAGACATGACCCCTGGAGATCAAGCTTCCATATCACTGGTACTGACGATGACTCACTGACTCATTACGAAAGTGATCATATTTCACAAAGCCGCTTTGCAACTACTTCCAAGAAACATATGCCCTGCCCAATACATCATTCTGCAAGACAATAGTCCGGACTTGTGATAAACCTTTGGTTCAAAAAATTATAACACGTCCATTAAGCTACTTCTTCAGATATCGAGAATTAAACTGAGTTGACACGATAGACTTTGAAATATCTCTAGCCTTGATTATAAAAAAGATGGCAAGAATGCTATTTTCACAGATGAGCTACATATTAAAACAAAATCCACACTAGAAACTTCTTATTTGCAGTCCCATTACATTCGCTATTTCTATCTGATGTAGGAAAAATGATTCATAGTCAACTTTTCTTGTTGTTTACTTTAATAATAAACTAACGCACACATTAATACAGACCAGATTAATAGTAAATAACGAGAATGATAAATCAGAGACATAATTAACGTTAATACCGTGCTTCATTTAAACGATATTATTGCTTTTAGCCGCATAACCACAGTATGGTTGAGAACAATGATAATCCTCACTTCACACCTCTTCAAAATTCACAGACGATCAACATCAACTCAACAAGATGTTGCCTTCTTGACATTCGAAAATCCGTCTACAACTAAACATTCTTCGTGTTGAAAGAGCAAACCAACAGGCCAGCAAAAAGTATGTGTATTACTTACTTTGCAATCCCAAGAACTGAGTGTACCAGAATTATTAAGTCGATGGAAAACTTTTCCGATATGCATTTCATCATATGACAACATGCGAATGTGCCGAGATCTCTACAAAATATAAAAATTTCTTTCAACGAACGTCAACATTCTATCGCATCAGTCAGTCGATACTGAGATTTTCAGTTGTAAAATACATTCTCGCAGGAAAGCTCATCGCAGTTTACGACAATTCTCTTGTCTACCTTCCGTTCGACATTTGATAAAAGAATAGAATACTAATTGTATCATTGAATGCAGTTGTCCCTTGAAAGCGGTCACAATACTGTTTTAATCAAAGGGTGATTACCCATTAAGATGTGGACACGTTCACCCGGTTGAATTCTGGAGACAGTTTTGTTCCTGAATAATTAAAGCGCTTGATAAGTGTATTTAATTCCAGGTTGTTCAGCTTTCACTGTCAGCAGCCGAGCTTATTTCACTGTTGTATAGCTTTTCTTTTGCAGCTGAACCAATCTGAAAACATCGATGGCGCCCACTATGGTTTAGTACACGCAAAAGAATAACAGTTACCATAACGACGGTTTTCTTGCTAATTAGGGATTGCTGAAGGCCGTTTTATGCTTGTAGGAAACCCGCTCTTTGTTCTCTTGATCTCACTTGGTACTAAACCCTTTGTTGTAAATAAAAATTGTGCAAACTTTCTCAGATCTAGAATTCCTTGTATAAGTGGGAGGAAATGGGACTCATCCTTTTTTAAAGTGCTTTTTTGTACTCTTGATGTTCTGTTGATTTCGGTATGTTTTAAAATCGAAATTGTTAAAGAAAAGAAAAAAATTAAAAATGCTTATCAAAACTTGCAAAAAAGCTTGATCTTTTGCAATCATTTTTGATCAGTTATTGGTAAAAATACATTTTTGAATATTAAGAAACAAAAACTTGTGTTATTTGATTGTTTCTTATGCTCCATCATCTAAGCCATAAAACAGTTTGAACGTCTTTTCTTGTTCCTTGTAATCAAGGGGGCTTAAATCTTTCTCAAAAAATAAAGGTAAGAGTGAGTGTGAAACTGATGCAGCAACCATTGGCAATAATGAAGACAAAAATGATGAGCAGCTATTTTAAGGTGATGTTCAAACAATACTATCATTAGGTTTAAGACCAAAAAGAAATTAATGCATATTTATTGATTGACACCTCTTAATATTATTTAGGCCTTGTTCCTTTTGATTAAACAACTTAATATTTATCTCGGAGTTTAAAGATGAGGCTTACAATCAAAGAAACATGACTAACTAAGTATATATAAGTAAAGCAAGGTAAAATATTTTTTTCCTGATAAAATAATAAAGACATCGACAAGTAATAAGGAATAATACGCCAAAAAGGAAACTATACTTAAGACAAAGTTTCTTCTATCCCAGAGTTTCTCATGTCTATTGGAGATATCATTATTATTAAACACAAGCACTTGCAGTATGATATGCGGGTAGAACCGTGAACTGCAACATGGTACATTCCAACGAGGGTATGTGATTCTTAAGAACTGGCTATAAAGAGCTGGGAACTAGCATATTACAAAGGTAGGGTATGGGTATGACATCATGGAGGAAGGGATACATTACAAGCACAATAGACTGAATGGGTTTTTCGTTCTGTGCAGTCAATTAGAATTTAGTGGCTTCTTTTATTGTTCCTTTTCTTTCACATTGATTAGTTTTTATTGTCGCCGCTTTGTTTTTCACACATATATACTGTGCATATCTCTATAATATTTCCTTACTATGATTTTTTTATTGTTATAATTTAATTTAGTTATCTATCAAATTTTCTTTCCTTATTATTTTTTCCATATTTTTTCTTTCTTTTTGGTCAAGTATGGATTCAATTATTCATGTCTGTAGAGCTTATTGATCTTTGTATGGTCGTTATGTTTTCCAAATGTTCTTTCACCTATCCATCCACTTGTGCTTGTAATAATTCCCACCTTCATTCTTGTAATCATGCTACCCTCGCTTTATGATAGAAGTGATTATGTCTGGTTTCTTCGTAAATGATAAAAGTGTATTTCGTTAACTACAGTAGAAGGTTTTTAACAAAGTCTTTCAGCTGCGTTTGAAATGAAAGAAACTTTGTCAATCCACCAGGAGCAGTTGAAATATGGGACTGGGATCACAAGATGATCTTTTAAATTCAGAGTCAAACTTATACATGTAATTGTATCCGCTGTGCTATCAATTTTTCTGCACCTGCCTGGATGATGTTCAGTCCCGCAAGTTTGAATCGTAAATGGGGGTTGGGGATGGAGACATAATGAAGCGAGATAATTCCTTCTGAGAGAGTCATGTCTTGAGTTTCAGTGGGGGGGGGGGGGGGGGGGGTGGGGGGGAGGGAGCTACGTTGAAGGATCTTTACTTAGAGGAATTTGTCACGGGGGAAAAGAAATTCAATGAAGGGGCATA
>JAAAKL020012267.1:0-13133 GCA_010016065.2 Carybdea cf. marsupialis auct. non (Linnaeus, 1758)
TGCTGGTTCCTAACGTAAGGAACCAAGGAAGATTAACAGAGCTTTGACCAGAGGATTTTGAAATTCAGACGCCTCTATTTTAAACACTATATACACTACAGATATGGCAGTTTGGGAAACAGCTTATTCCAGGGTTGCCGTTAGATACCTAGAGTCAAATCGTACTATTTTCAAAACTTTTGATTTGTGACGTCATCACTTTCCCAACGCATTGAAAGATAGATTAAGGTGTGCTCGGCAACTGCTTACTATACTCGTACACAGCGTGCTTAACTACAGTTTTTACTACAAAATTTTTAGCCGTTAAACATGATAACTAGTTAAATTAGAGATGAAATGGCCATTTATTACACTAGAGAATTTGACTATGACAGATTACTATATACAAAAACCGAATAATTTAGTTATCATGTGTAGGATAACAGACTAACCACATTAATTCTTTTGCAGTTTACAAGAAATACACTTTTTCGAGTCTCGCAATTCTTAAAATTTAGAGTTTTGAGCCTAAAACTGTGCTCGTTCATCTTAAATGATAGTCTATCTTTAGTGTAAGAATCATGGAAAGTGGAGTCCTGAAGATTTTACCAGCAGCACTAATTATGTTTTGAAGCTTAATCTTGGTCTTATCTGATAACTCTGTTGCCCTGTCAAATGAATATTTTCTTAATAAAACCTTCGGCGTTCCTATGGCGACTGCGGTCACTAAAAACGTAGATTAGTAATTAGTTATTGTTATTTCATAAAAACAACAACAGAAGAAATAAAAAACTTTTTGTTGAGTTTGTTTTACGAGCCTCGAAATGGCCCTTGAATTATTTTTATATGTGAGAATTGTTTCTTATCAACTGAATTCTTATGGAATAAAATTGGTGTAGCCGTAACATGTACAGCGATTAAGGAATAGATCGTAATGTGCTACTGGTAGGTGGTCAAAACGATTAATTCCTCAAGCGCAGGGTTACCTACATAGTTGTAAACACAGGGTGCCGAGGGTAAGGTGCCCTCCGATAACTCGGACTGATGTTATTTTCGTAGCTTTTGCTGTTCAGTCGTAAGTGAAAATATGTGTACTAATCCATTCTGTAGCCAGCCTCCCTCCTTTCAAAACTTGCCAAATTTCCTCTTGTCTTCATTCCGTAGGAACTACGTCGTTGTAACTGTATTAAGCAACTTTTATACTTGGCATCATATCGTTCTCTTTCCAGCTCCTACCCTTCTGAGTTGATGGTATTTGTGTTTTCGAGTAAGAAGCTGTCGTTACGTCAGTTATCCCGTCTTGACTTCATTCGACTAATCGACCGAATCATCAAGTTAATCCCTTTTTTTATGATTATTATGGATATGTAAAAAGGAAACATTCCTTTTCCTTAGTACTTTAGCATGTAATTTAAACTAGACATAGAATCTAAACCTATTGGATCTACCAGGCGTTCCCATAGTCATACCAATTTTCTGCGGAGATTGAGGAAAATCACAAAGTGGGAGGTAAGCTTGAAAAAGTTATCGTTCAGAATTGAAGTTCAAATAGCGAAAACATTTTAGTACTGAGCAGCTTTTTTCGTCAGGCACTACTCAGAGTACAACATCGTCAATATGTACTCAGTACTCTGCTTTGTACTCTCAGGAGTGTAATCAAAAATGGCTTTTCAGTACTAAAATGTTTTCGCTATTTCGTGCAGTTTTATTATTTTGTACCACCAAAAAACTCTTTGGAGAACTGAAGTTGTAGGACTATGAGAAATCTTAGTCAGAATATGAAAAGTCTGGAATAAGTCCCAAAGTTGTGAAGGTTAGATCTCACGTAGGCCATTTTTAAGAGTTTGGAGGGTGGATAGACATTACATGCGGTATTTTCTCTTATATTGATCCAACTTCATATTTCTTAAAGAGCTCGAAAAGCAACCCGAAAATGTTCTGTTGATAAAATTCATGCAGGCTGCTACAACATGGTTCCTTGAGACGAATTTCTGTCCGTCAATTGATAAGTATCGAAATAAGAAGCAATTTACTTACAAGTTAGCCTTGAATTTCGGAATTGAATTTATTAGGTTTTCATTTGAATGTTCTTTCATTTAATTTATTTTCAGTACTGAAATAGACTCTTAAGGCTCAAGAATGAGTCAGAAGTTTAACCTTAACGCTGTATTGCTGCAGCGCGTGTGCTGTGCTCGGTACAAGCAGTCTAAAAACGCATTTTCAAATTTTGTAATTCACGTTACGCCATCGTTACGCCATCGAGACAGTATGGGCTTAGCACGGGTCTATGAGCACCTGCTATGAGTTGTATGAAGTCATTTGAAAAAAAGCCAACGTTAAGCACCTTAAATTGATGTACGCAGTGAAGAATTCTCAATGTATTGAACGAAAGCCTGTCGTAAATACCTCAGGTTATATATGTATGCACATGTCCTGAAATAAAGACTTCTAAGGGCTTAAGTGGATTCCAAATGCTTTACATTCTTTTCAAGTCATTTTAAAGCGACAGTAAATGGGAACACGTAAATAATATTCTACAACGTTGTCATTGATAGTCACGGTGAATTGACGAGGAGTATGCGAGGACTTCGTAGTGGCAGAACTTGAATCTCACCTGTTAATGAAGCCCGAGATAAGTACGTCTTCTACCAGCCATAGTGCGTAGAGACTGTTGCTACGTGCTTTGAAATATAAACCACCTATTCAAATTTTTACCTATTTTGATCGTAACACAATAATAACAAAGCCTACTGAAAACAAATCCTTAAATGGGTACATAAAATAGTAAGTATTGTCGTAGTAGGGATTTAAGTATTTATTGAGCATTTTCTCTTCAATCTAAAGTAATTAGCAGTTGAAAAAAATGGAGGAGAGTATTCGTTTTCCTTGGCAACGTTATATCAGCTCGTAGCAAACGTGTGCCCAGTGCATGAACGGACGATACAATAAACTATTGTTCACTCACTGATTTGCCAACACAAGGGAGACCGAAAATAGATACTTTTCTGCTTCCCTAATTTTGAATTCTCTTATGAGATAGTATAGCTGTTCGGGCATTGTTTAAACAGATGTTGTGCAATAAGCATTGTTTGATTCCAAGGAGCTTTAGTTGGCGAGAAGGGAAATTGAATATGAGCTAAGTATTTCAAAGCAAGGATATAGTCTCACAAGTAAAATGTGAATGTTGAGTACAAAATAATAAATGGGTTGATGGTTTATCTGGCGAGACGACGATTTACTTAAGGATACTTAAAGCCCTTACGGTAAGTAGTTTATTTCTGTGCGATTTAAGCCATGAAGTTTCTTGCTTCGTAGAGAACGAGACGATAATGTAGAGAAAAAGTGTACAGTAGACGATCACAAACTATTGTATATGGAATTAGTTGCTATATAGCAACGAGTACAGTGGTTGTATTTTAGGTCATGTTTGTGGTTCGGCGTAATCTAATGCAAGAATTTAGCTATCAACTAGGCAATCAGTGGATATTTGTATACACAATCGTTCTGGTAGTTGCTCACGAGTCGCCATTCTTCGAAAGTGGTTTTCAACACTGCATGTTCAATTGATATGATATGAAGTGACGTTCCGCTATGAGTATGAAATTCTTGTATATTTATCAATGTTTTTATAGCGGCTTGTAAACTTTGAAAATATGCTCGTCACAGACAATCACGATAACTTGCTATTTACGACTAGCTTTTTTCAGTCAAGCTTTCTAAACAAATTCATGCAACTGTTACCCCGCTTCTGATCGAGGGAGTTATTTCGTTTGCTAAAACTAGCGAACAGAATTATACCATAACAGAAACTTTGGTTGTATTGTTCGATGTCAATTGATGGCTACAGGCTGGGACAAAAGAGGTAGAAAGGAATGCCGTTTCTATTCTCACAGCCAATTTCTTGGCCTGTTTACAAAAATGTAAGAAATTCTAATGCAGTTACGAAGCGTCTTTTGACATGCTAATTGGCAACACTATATCATTATCTGGTTTCAAGTCAAATGAGTTACGTAGCAGCGCCTGTCATGGTTTTGAAAATGCTGATTATGTTCTGCTCTGGTAACTTAGTGTTTCCTGTATATCTTTGGCATATGAAAAGCACAAAGATAAGGAATGTATTTCCTAACAATAACGAACGATCTACACGTATTCATGGATTTTACATTTAAAGGTGTTTGTCGATAATTTTGTTTTACATATTGACGACACATTCTTGTAGTTTTGCACTCTTTCCCACAAATCTGATAAAATGTTCAGGTGTTACCACCTGCTAACAATCTTTCCTATGAAAATGATGATAGCGGGGTATCAAGAGAGATCGTCTGAGAGTTAACGCAGGGTTCTTTTGAGTTTGACTCGACGTTTATAATGCATGTGAGGATAAAGAGATAGCAAAACAAATGAAATCGGATGCAGTCTCATGTTATAAATCTTGGAATACTTTCAAATCAGCAGTTTACAGATGTTTTTTATCGTAAACATCTTGGTATCTGAAGTCAAAACACTGTCGTTTCTTGTCCGAGACTGCATTCTGAAAAGAAATCTGGCGAACTGCTCGTAGCTGCATTCCTTATGCGCTAGTAGATTTGAGATGTTGAGGGCATATGTTGTAGATTATCATTGGGTGTCACACCGAGCGACCCCTGCAAGTGTGGAGTGTATTAAAAGAGGCAGAAAAATTATTGTAACAATCTGGGCCAAGAGAACAGTGGGGACTGGAAACGGGTTTTCAGGGACATTTCTGTACTTTTCATTACTCATTAGTAAAGAATGATGGATGATAATAGGGTGCAGGGTAGATGTTTTGTGCTGTATTGAGAATACTCAGGGCTAATGGCGGAGCTGGTAACCCTGCTAAAGGAGAGAGATAACGTACAGTGCTATTCAGGACAACAGGAAGAGTTGGTTGGCAATAAGAAAAATAAAAAATAATTGAGCTCTTGCAAATATAACTGTGTGGACAGGCGTATAAGTTAGGAGAAGACAGAGAAATAGAACGCTGGGCGAATAGAAAAGTGAGAACGGTTGTGACAGATAGATAGCATAGACAGTATTGAGGGCGATGCTGATGGAAGTGAAAAAGAGTATCAAACTGAATGTGTTAGCGAAAATAGGCAGTATCTTCATTGCACCGTCTTTACAATATGGCGATGATGATAATGACGACGATGATTATGTTAATGATGATGCTGATGAATAATGTGTATAATATCAATGTGCTCGTGGTGATGGCGGTGATGTTGGTGGATAAGTGGATATCATTATTTTGATGAGGGTAATGATGGTAGTATCGTAATAATTATGATCTTGGGAAAGATAGTGTGATGATGATGATGATTATGATGATGATCACGATCGTAAATATCTTATACTTACGCTCATCGTGTTGCTAATGCTCAATATACCTTGCTACCAGGGACGCAGAATACAGGTGACGACATGGATTATTCCCACTTTTCAAAAACAGATTACCCCCCCCGCCCCCAAATTCATAGTATAGACATTCCCTTTGTTTTTCCTACTTAATCTGGACCATTCCCACTGTGACGTGTCTTTCCTCAGATATATGCACCAACTCCATTGTATGCATTTCCTTTGTATTTTTACTTTGACGTAGTATCAGGGTTCCAGTTTAAACAAAAGCGTAATAGAGTGGAACAATAACGCATTGGATTGGGTCATTAGACATTAACATACATTATATCATGACTTTCCGGTGTTATTTACCTACTCGACTATTCATGGATGACATTATTGCGGAAAACCAACATGGATGGTTTTCTGTTTTGTTATATGCGCCTTTATTAGCTTATTATAACGTTAAATGCGTAGTACAGTTCTGTCGCACAAATTCCCTGCCTTTGTGTACAGACCAAATGATCATATATCATGCACATACAGACTTCCGTCCATACATTAGCTGCTAACAAAACCCTACAAGAAGAATATAAGGGGAGGGATGGAGGGGAGAGTAGACAAGTTAGAATAGTTTCCCTGCCCTGCATTATTTCTTGGTTACTTATAATTTAGTGGTGGCTTCAAAAGGGGTTGTAATAAACCTCCACTGTTGTATTACAATAGAGTATTTACATTATGTAAAGTTTAATAATATTATATATATGGATACAAATATTATAACATCGACTGTATGTGAGGGTATACAAATATATAAATATGTGTATGTAGAAGTAGCCAGGCAGACACTATAGTAATCATGGTATTCATACTTTATCAATAAACATGAATGCTTATGGTCCTGACAGGGATGGGAACCGGGACCTCTCGCACCGAAGACGTACTAAATAGTGCAATAGTAAAGTCGACAATCCAGCTAGTCGGCTAGATATATATGGCTGATTGAAGGCAGAGGTTGCATCTACACCATCCAATTCTCCACACCCTCCAAACCCGCTACACCCTAAGATGAGCGCCTGTGTGAGTGACCGTGAGTGACCGTGCATTTTAGTTCATCAATTTTGCGGTCCCCTTCTCCGAACGAAAACGAGATAAAACGTGTTGAATGGAAAGTTTTAAGACAGAACAGTAAAGATACGGTAAATTTGGTTGCAGTTTTTTATGAGATGTTTTTGGAAACTCTTGCATAATGATTCTCCGTTTGTGGCTCCTAAATGGAAGTTTGCAAGAGTTTGTAAAATTGTACAATGTGGTACCTTACGAAAACTTGTATATCGAGATAACAGAACAGGTATTCTGAGTATAATCCAGCATCGAAACTATTGCCAAATCAGCCTCCATGATAGTTGGCTCTCTCTATCGGGCACAAAAGTACCTCTCTCCGAAGAGTATTCTTTACCTTTACAAGTCTTCAATACGACCATGTATGGAGTATTGTTGTTATATCTGGTCTGGTGCACGTGCCTCCCGTCTGAATCTTTTGGATCGTATCCAACGTCGAGTCTGGAACCTTAGTGGTCCTGAGGTCTCTGTGACCCTTGAAGCTCTTGCACACCGTAGGGCTATATCATCTCTTTCCCTTTTGTACAGATACTTCTAAGGACGGTGTAGCAAGGAGCTCTCTTCCTTGGTTCCACCATTAAAGTCTGTGCAACGTACTACTCATTCCTCCATAAAGCTTCATCCACTCGCTGTTGAGGTACGAAGTGCAGGACTTCCACTTATGCCATGATATTCTTTCCTCGCACAGCCACTCTCTGGAATTCTCTTTCTTCCTCGTGCTTCCCTAGTAACTATGACCTTAATCGGTTCAAGGTTCTTAGTAACAGTTTTCTGTTACCTTAATCTTTCACTTAATTAACCCGTCTTTTCTATGCTTTTTGTAGCTCTCAACGTGTCAGTGGCATTTAAGCCTTGTTATGAGTAACTCATATAAAAAAAAAGAAAAATTTGGTCGAGATGCTTTAATTTGTGATCAGGATTAATTTAATGATTAGCGTTTATAGAAATGCTAGATGGAATTGGCAGATGCAATTCAAGTCGATGCCTTTACTGTCAATACGTTTCAACAAAATTCAATTGTGGTATGAACTTCAAAAATTACTTCTTATTTTATATATATTTTTTGTAACTTTGTACGTGATCCAAAGTGTTCTGTCAAAGCAAATGCTTTATTTTCATTGTGTCAATTGAAAGAAAATAAATTTACACTTAAATACGAAATGATACTGGACCCTGTTATATTTTATTCATGGCATACTTTTGCCCTCTCGTGCCTGGTGTATCCTATAAGGCTGTAGAACTAAAACTGCACTTTTATTTACAGGAAAAATTATGTATATTGTAAGTGTATTGAAAATTACTTTGCTTTGCAGCGATAGACCTGAAGTTAAAAATAATACATAAAAGTTATGTCTGTGTAGCAGTTTATCAAAAGAGTATCACATAAGCCCATCCTAAAAGTCATATTGATAAAAATAACTTTCGAGAAAAACGTTTATTTCAATACAAATAGATTAGGTTAAGTAAAGGTAAGTAATGAGCGAGTTGAATTTAAGCATAGAAAACTTTTGCAACCTGATCAGTAGCGGTTTTGGAGGGTGTGGGGCCCGAGGCCGAAAAGTTTGCGAGACCCTATGACGTCATGTATGGCAAGGCAGTTTGGACACGATTGTACTGCGGACGTTTTATAAATACTGCATTCCCTCCAATGGGTATATTTTCGAGTTTCAGTTACTTCCACGAGATTAATATGGGTAATTAGACACGTATTATTTTCTTAGCATTGGAGTGTGCTCCCTCTAGAGGTGTAGGGCCTCGAAAAATGGCTCTGTCGGCCTCCCCCTTAAAACCACAACTGACCCTGATTCGATACAGTACAAATGGGTTAAGGTTTTCAGACGTTTGAATGTAGAATCGAGGTCACGTAATTAAATTGAAAGGCAGTTTAGAAGGCCCTTAGCGATCCGTTATCTAATTATGAAAAGATTTTATTATTCGGTTTCGAAAAGTTACAGTTTTTATGGTGTTCAGAAATACCTACATACTCCACTGACGTTTACTTTTGTGTTTGAATTCGTAATCGTTCCTAAGCGATAAACCGGGAAATCTGAAAGCATACCAAGTCTTAAAAATGAAACATTTTCATTTATTTGAAAGAAAATTCAATCATCGTGACTTAATATTAGCTTACACGAGAGAGCACAGGACTATAGCGACTGATAAAGCGCTGTAAAGACAACCTTCTGACACTTATCGCTGATTAATCGCTTTGTTATTATATATATATTGTACAATCAGGGTATTTTATGTTATTTGGAAGTTTCTGCTTAGCAAGACTATTTTTGATGATGCCCAGCTGTAAATCGTATTAAGCTTTCAGAGAAAGTGCGATTTTCTATTTTCAAATAATAAAAAGACATCTTACAACGTGCTAAATGTTCTATCAGCAGCAGATGTTTAAGTAACGATGGACATTAACACAGGGCCGGCAAACAAGGGACTGGGGGCCATGCCCCCCACTTTTCTGCTAGGTTTAATCTAAAACATTTGCCCCCCCCTAGAATCATTTCGCCGGCCCTGTTAACCTTCTAGAAAATCATCTACTGTTGATCTGTCTGTAGAACTAAGAGTATCTACTGTATTTTTAAGGATGAAAGTCTATTGATTTTTTCCTCAGAAAATCCATTGAAATAGACTTTGAAAACCAGAGGACAGGAGATGATGGCATGAGGAAGAAAGTACTTTATTCACGTAGGAACCTCATTATGGTTCCGAGGCCTAATCAACTAAGGGACGTAATAAGAATGAATGAACACCAAACGTTACTTCCATAAACATTAAGGGTAAAACTGAATCCGAACGAAAGAATCCGTGTATTCATACCCTCTCACGAAATTGTAATGAATTTTTGTAAGTTCAAGGTACATGATGATGAAGATGATGATGATGGTGATGATGATGATGATGGTGATGATGATGATGGTGATGATGATGATGATGATGATGATGATAATTAATTTAAACATTCAATGATGACTATGTTAAACGCAATACCCCTTAAATAACAACACTGAAATTTCAGCAAGCACTCCTGCCCTTTTGCAAAGCATAAAAATAACTATTAGTCATATGATATCAAATTAAAAGAGCTATTTTGTCATCTGCTGCCTCTAAACAAAGCTTTGTAGGAAACGTTTCAAACGAAGGTGTGTTAAGTGACCGTATGTCCAATTTTGTCTGAAAGATCCCTTATGACTTTCCAACGAGCGATCGACGAGAAATCTATCAAGTCCCCAAGTGCCTCCAATGCTGATGTGAGTTATTGTGACTACAGTTCAGCAAACGTTATCTTTTATTTGTGCTTAGATGGAGCCGTTTATAAACTATTTGGGTTTAATCTCAATCTACTCATTCATATTGTTTAAACTAGTTGTCTTTCCATTGACCACTTAAAGGGTTCTATTGGCGGAGTTTGTTAATGTTTTGGTATTTTATTCTCATACAGTACCATTTAGGACCATAACTAATCTCGTAAGCTATCATTTAGCTTACAGCTTAAAAACCGTGTAGCTTTGTATAATTATGCCCTACGTCTGTCTAGGTAAGGAAAACGTATGCTGCCGGCATTAAAACATAGGTATGTCCAGGTACAAATTTGACGACTGATAAAGACAACTGAACTTTTGAAGCTGCAATTTAGCATTCCGATTAGCCTGCACCTAAACGGCAATCAGAATTTGAGTTCATCTTTTAAGTATCATCCGAATTAATCATATTTTGCTGTAAGCACCTTTTAGAAATAGCTGTCACCAATAGCAACTATTATTGTTAGGATTAAATCGTGTATCATGCCATTATCGCTGGTTGTTGACTTAAAGTGTTTTCAATGGTAACTATGCCATGAGATCAGGGTTGCTAATGGTCTGGCAATGGAATTTTTACGAAAACGCCCGTTTCTCAATTTGCTGATCTTTTCCCTGAAATCTCCAGTGTTATACCACAATACTCTGTAATACGGTTTGTAAAGTGCCTAGTTAAGCGATCATCTGAACCCTAACATTACAGAGGAAGAGTACCCATTTGTCAACTGCTGTATTGATGAGCGTATCTTTTCTATCACCATCATTCATGATTAAAAGTCAACAGTTACCAATGCCTCTAGCCGACCCAGGAGAGTAATGTGTTTTGAATGTGCCCCTGTAAATCACTAAGGTACAAGAACTACAAAGACTACAAAGAAAATGCCGGTTTTTGATTTTTGTATAGTCGAATAGTTTTGAGGAGCGCTACCAATGTCTCAGGATTACTGTAAATAAAGACATCCGAAGAAACGGGACCTTTCCCTGTGCTTCCCCTTTATCTATCTGCCTTCATGTCGAGATGTTGGCTTAACTTAGTTGAAAGATGGAAGAATCGTGAAAAACGTGCGTTACAATTGACCAATTGATATCAAATTTGCATCATCGAGTCATTTTCCATGTTTATTGATTTAATATTCTTTAAAGCAATCGCATTGCCAAGACGATTACTCACATGTGACTGGATTGCTTCCACAAGGATTACATTTTTTTGGTAATCATGCACGTCTACGCATCTTTTTAGAATGTGTTAAGAATAGTATAGTCACTCTGGAAAGGCATCGCAAGTTCCTTACAGTCATGAAACAAATATAAGTGAACCAAGTAGTGGCTGCCTTATCACACAACAAACAATAAATGTCCAATCTGGATAATTCAATCTACCCTTGCTTAAATCAAACGTAGCCTGCTCACAGCAGTATCCGAGCTGAGATCTTTGCAGTAAGTATTATTCGCCATGGTTGGTAACAGTGCCCATAATGACAGAGCTAACCACTAATCCTTCTTTGCTCTGTGTTATTGTAATTTTATGCTGAGTCAGCAAACCACAGACTGTACTCTGAAAATTAACATGGAGCACATTGCAATCCCGTGGTCAGATCTTCTCCTTATTCGCTCTTATAAAAGAATCGCGTGGTTAACTTAATTTCAAGACTTAAATCTAGCTTATTTGCGGCGTGAATAATAGTAACAGGACGACTTGCAATGCGTTCTTGTTCCAAGCAACTGGAGCTAGCAGTTCCTTGTATGGGTCAAAAGGTCTTAGAACTAATCCTGGTGTAACACACGCCCGTTCTACTACTGTTTAATATAATATATAAGCGTAGTAAAATGAGAAGCACATTATAAGTTTTGTTGAACGCCCGCACATTTTAGTAGCGTACCCAGGAGTTTCGGGGGGGGGGGTACCACGAGAAAAAGTCCTGAATGATACCTTTGTAATGGGTATTAATGGTGTTCTCGCAGCACTTTTATTGCTAAGAACGCCTGTTTTAGGCTACTTTCTGGCAATTGTCATCTCCAGACGTATGTTGTCTAGTTTTTGTATCATTGTGTGACGGGGAGAGATAGTCAAGTGCAACCCCCGCCTTAAGTAAAATACAGCTGTCACTATGGCCATCACTTTATGCACAGAGTGCCTTTCGACGTTATTCCTACATGATTGCTAGCCATGAAATGGGAACGCCTAGAATTGATCATGAACGAGGAATTATGTGGCGTCTTAGTACTTCGTGAAACTACAGTTTATTGAACTGGATTTTTAAAAACTGGTGAAACTAAGAAAATACACTATGTAAGTTCTTGTTGCATAGTGTTGGTCTGAGTACTGATAAGGTGTAGTTGGAACTGATGTAGCATCAGAGCAAAGCCCATACATTTTGACAGCTGGCGGCAGTAGATTTTAGTCTTAACCTTCCATATCATCTCTATTGCTTTTTCACGTGCAGTGGTTAAGTCGACCTTTGTGTGGAAAAGTTTGACCGCCAACAACACCATAGCTATATCGTTTTACTTGGCATAGTGTGTTCCTGGTTACAAATATATGAGTAGTGGACTTAGACGATGCAAATAGTGACGTCACACGATGGCTCCACCAGCAGAGTTTGTTAGTGATATAAATCGCCTCAACGATCGCCAAGAAGCGTGAAACGCGGTATAACAGCAATCTTGTTTTCTCTTGCCGCCAAGTTTCTGCATTTATGAATTGAACACAGTCTTTGCTAGTGTCATTGCCTGTGCATTTATATATTATATCTATGTCTATATATAAGCATATAGCTTTGGAAAAATCCGAAAGCTCGCTTTGAGCAAGAGCGGCCAGTTTGTTATATTTTGATATGGATTCGAACAAACGCCGTTTTTAGTCTGTCTTTAGTCATTACTTTTCATACACGCTTAGTTATACAATTATACGACTAAAATCCCCTGAGGCCACCGACGAGCTTTCTGTTACAGTTAACCTATAGATTACCTGTATTTACTTATAGGTTGCTCGTCCCAGGATGTTTGTATGACCGCGTCTGCCAGACAGTAGTCTTCCTAACCACTTATGAATTTTATATTGTTCTATCACTATTTTAACGTTACGTGCGTGTCTGTATCATATTCATCTTTCTATCAGTTTGTTTTATCCTTTCCCTCTTTATTATTTCTTTTATAAAAACTATTGACCCAGACCGTGATCCACTAACACACGTTTTTATTCTAAAGCATGTTATTTTAGAATTCTCAGTTTTTGCTGTTTTCCCGTTTATTTTATACGCACTAATCTGATTTGTAAGGCAATCTAAATAATAGCAATGAAAATAGTTAGCTGCCCATTACCGGCTGGCTACAGAGCACCTTTTCTACTCAGAACGACCTGTCACTTCATTCTTA
>JAAAKL020012268.1:0-13133 GCA_010016065.2 Carybdea cf. marsupialis auct. non (Linnaeus, 1758)
ATCTCGCTGTACTAGAATCTATGTATATTTCACGTGTTAAACCTAGTTTGTGTAGGCAAAAGGAATTTGTGTTTAAGACTATGAGAACACTAAAGACATTTATAATTATAACCAAAATAGTAACAACGTTTAAATAATCAGTTAAGCATTAGAAGCGTCATAACTTTAGAAGTATTAGAAAACATAAACATACATCGAAAGGTCAACAAAAATCATGTTTAAGAACATAGGAAGTAAATCAACATGAAAAAATTAAAAGCATAATCCGCGTAGTATAATGAAGGTGGAAGTAGATCGAAAATGTGCTACGTTCATTTCAAGAGCTCTTTTTCGACATGCGCAAACTAACGTTCACAATTGATTGTTCCATGCAGTATGTGGTAGTATTGATTTGACACAGGTGGGTATAAAAATTAACCTAAAGTAGTGAACAAGAGAAAACGATAGAAACTTCAAAATCAGTTCGTCCACAATCCTTATTTCCACCGAGAGATAAACAGTATTGCTGCAAAATAAACAAATGAAACTTCTCTTCACGCATGACAGAAATCTGTTCTTTATTTTTTTATTTTGTTGAAGATAGCCTATCTTAAATATGCTGCTATAAATAACCTTTTAATATAAACAAAATTATATTCTTTGTTTCCTTTTTGCATGAATGCTGCAGCTGTATATACATGTATATCCTTTTTAAAGAACGAAGAAGGGCCTGCGTTTCTGTTTATTGCTTTACTTTCGCTGAATAAGATAAAGTTTGTTGACATGAGTTACTATCAATAACTTGTGTTTCTCCCGAGCGTATCAGTAATTAAATGCGTTTCCTGCAGGTGGTATGAGAACTTATCAAGTTACATTTGTTTGCAGGGTCGGGTTAGGTTATCTTGATGAAAGAACTTATCACTTGAAGGATCACGGATCATGTTATCTTCCGGAAAGGGGGCTACGCTGCAGGAGAATTGTTGTTGTAAATGTATTTCCTGTAAGTGTATTCATGACAGTATATGCACCCACGACCAGATGCATAAACTGTCTACCCTCGGTCTATCCCTGGATCAGCCTACTTACACATGATAGCCTGTGCTATACATATTGAACAATGACTTTAATGGATCGATTTACCTTAACTCGATCTATGTTGCTATGCAAGAATTTGTGTTTTCACCTAAACATATCGGTATCAGCCTATCTGGATCTGGCATAATCGTAGATCTTTCCTACCGATTTACACACATAGCTGATTTCATAGTCTGGTACCATGCAGGGGGAGAGGAGACCATAGCTTAATTAGTGAGGAAAATCACGTTGCTTTTTGCCCGTGCACATGTCATTTGATTCCCTACAACAGGGCCCATCCATGCCTCTTATTGGGAAACAAATAACGAGCTTTACCCACTAAATCAAATGGAGATTTTTCTTCTCTGTGATAATAGGACCTTCACACTGTGTTCGTCTTTCATTCTTACCCCCATTTCTACCTGCATTTACTTTTATTGTTGTCTTCAGGTATACTCCATTATTCACCCATTATTGAAAATGGATTATTGCGTCATTTAACTTTGTCTTACGAGGCCTTTAAATGCCTTTCATCAGTACCTTTACTAGGTTCCGACGTCCTGTTCTTGTAATGCATAGCTCCTTGGCTCCATTAACAGACTTCGAGTGACTAGAAATTGAAAGCTATCCCCCATGTTTGTAGCCCATAGTGTCAATCGATGTGTCATCCAACGCGATTGTCAGTGGAAGACGGTTGTTCTTCCAACGTATTGCATGCCCCTCATTGTTTTATCCTGTTTATATTTCTTACGATGTCAGTAAGCTATTTTTGTGTTCCTCGTAGGACGTTAAGAGAATATCATCACAAAGGTGGCAAAGACTGCAAGCCGCAAAAGAAATTTATAACTTTCTAGACAATGTGCGCGAGGAACTTAGTTTCATAAAAGAGAAACAGCAATCAGCATCCTCGAAAGAAGTGGGAAAAGATTTGATTGCACTGACAAGGTTACAGAAAAAGCACCAGGTGACGATGCTGCTTGTTTTCTTAGTTAGTTGCTAATGCATAGTATGTTAGCTATTTCTTTCTCTTTCTCTTCTTTTCTCCTTATTCGTTCTTTCCTTTTGCATCTCTTATCTGTCGCATTCCTCTGTTAGCTTGTATTCTTCCTTTACCTTTACTCCTGTCTTTTCTTTTCCTTTTTATTTCTTCTTCCTTCTTTCGTCTCTCATTTCTTCCATCGTAATTGTCTTTCATTCTTTTATTTAATTCTTTTATTCTTCCTTTCATTCTCGTTTTTCTTTGTTTGTTTCTTCTTTTGTAACTTTTCGTTTCCCTCTTCTCCATTCATTTTTGCCAACTTCATCGCCTAATAGATGATGATGTACATTTGCTTGGCAACATACACACTCTTTCTCGACTACAAACGTACAGCAATTTCTCGCACGCTGCGTAGGAATGTAGTTGGCCAAAAGAGACATTGCAAGAACGGATCATCGTGCCTTTTCTGCTAATGGGGAAGCCTTTTTGATGGTGTGAACGAAGACCAATTAAGGCCAACTTCCGCTTTCTTTGTTATGGTAATTTAATGAATAATGTACTACACTTTCCTGTAGTTTGATCTCTCACAATTTATGTTTAATTTTACGATCGTCAACTTCGTTTTCCTTCAATATGTATTTGTATATACCTAATGTATCTACCGTTAGCTTCACCTGGAAACCTTTTAAAATCAATTTTGAAAGCCATTAAAAAATGACTCGTACCATCTGGTTTAAACCAAGATGCGGGAAAAGAGTTTCAAATGTAATTATTTTCAATCAGTATGATACTTACGGTACGTGTCATGAAAACGAGGTTCTCGATGGGACCCCAAGATGCAACTGTAAGGGTAAAAGTAACTGCCCCCCAAAATATTATGTTTAACGAAAGGTGTAGTTTACAATGTACAGGTAACAAAGTTGTACATTGGCTCATGTAGTACTGGGCGAGAACAAATGGCAATTGCGGCAATCTACTTTTTACTGTTTCTTCTTCTTATTCAAGTGCCGTGTCCCACAATGACGTTGGCGATCATGGACTTCCACCTTTTCCTATCTTTTGTAGTCATTATCAGCTCTTGCTCTGTAACATTCATCCATCTACTTAAGCTGGATATGTAAGTTAACCTTTGCCTTCATCTGCTTCGCTTTCCGCTGGTCATACCTGTAACACTAAGATGCTCTAGCTCCTCCTTTCTCATTACGTGTCCAAGAAATTCGAGTTGTCTTTTTCGAATTGGTTTTAGAAGACAGCGCACTGTTCCTGTTCTCTACAGCACTTCGTCATTCTGTCTTCTTGCAGTTTATAGATAACCGTTTGCTTCCACTGGATTCAACCACTTTGTCCAATAACTGTTGCAGCTTTCCTTCTGTTTCTGCAATCAAGACAGTGTCGTCTGCATATCTCAAGTTGTTTACGTTCTGACCTCGTATAAGTATCCCTTGCAATGATGCCAGATCTTTTAGAACAATCTCGCTGTAAAAGTGGAAAAGATCTGGGCTAAATACACATCCTTGAAAAACTCCTCTTTCAATGCTTGTATATGAACTTATGTCCCCACCTAATCGCATGCACGCCGTCTGCTCCCAGTATAGATTTCGCCGAACTCTCAAATCCTTTCCATCGAGATGTAGACCTTCAAGCAAGTTGAAAAGTTCTTTATGGTTTGCTTTGTCGAATGCTTTTTGGTAATCAAAGCAGACATACAAATCTTTCTACTTTTCAATAGCTTTCTCTGATAACATTCGCAGTACAAAAATCGCATTCCTTGTACCAGCATCTTGAACAAACCCAAACTGCTCTTTTCCTATCTCTGGTTTTACTGTTTACCTCTTCTTATTAGCGTTTTGCTCTGTCTTGTTATAACTAAAGTCCGTCAAAAATTGTTTTATTCATACAGTCGTCTTTTGAACATGAAAAGTTGCATGCTTCTATATTTTTTGCATTTGTCATAAGGGAAATATCAGTTACACAAGAGGTGTGGGGGGCTGGGGGCTTTGAGCTTCCCAGTACTTTTTAGTGACCGTTGTTTATATTTCATACTTAAGGGAAATATAATAAAAGAGCAATGCCCCTATTTCAGACTATAATATCTCGTTAATCCAACTTTTTCTCCGTTCTATCCTTGTTATTTAAAACTAAAGCTGATACTTGTTTTGTAAATCAATACTATAATTTTATAAATCATTTATTTATATAGATATTAGTATAGAGTGAAACCCTTTTATTGGAAAGTGCTTTTTATGAGGGCCCATAATCAAATTGAAGTATGAAAATAGTTTAGATAAATATAAATTAAAAATTTTACTGAAATCTACATAAGAATGTCGTACTTACTTAAATTCCTGTCCAGGTTTTTTAGTAAAATTTGTATAGCAGTTGTATGCTAAGTAAAGTAATCTAAATTGTCTGCTTGAAGAGTGCGTATATCTTACGTGTTCCACCCATCCATGAACAGGCAAGACGATGTCTGCTTTTCCCGATTAGTTCTCGCAATCGGAAGATGGGTTACCGGAAATGCTCTTCTAATTCTGAAAGCCCCTTTTCTTTTATTCGTGAAAAAGCAGTTTAATTCATTATTGATCTATTTTAACACAGTAGCACACATCGATGAATCTTTCCTTGTAGATATTTTAAAGCAACTGTATTGATCATAATGGTTTCCCATCCAGTGTAACTTGTGCGCAATTGTTATAGAGAAATTGGAGCTTTTGTATCAAACAAAATTGTTCTTGTGGCGCAGTATCCGGTCACCGTAACCAAACAATTGAGAGATAAACATATTTACCAGTATACGGTGTGCTTTTTGGAATTGGGCGAATTATCAATTCACCGGCCTCTTAGTTGCTAGTCTCGTTCGCAAGGACTTAATGCGATTCAAAAGATCATTTTTACAGCACCTTTCCCGAGATAGTTCATTTTCGTCAATAATTTCACTTTTGACCCTCGTATATATTTAAATGCTGCTCACCTCCGGTTTTCGTATATCTAAAATCGGGGTAAGTGCCCCTTTTGCCCTCCCTGCTCCGCCACCACTGTATAGACAGTTCCTTTTTTGTTTCATTGAAAGCAAGATCTAAAGGCACCTCTACAATAACTGGCACGGTTCTTTAATTAAAACACAATGAATGACAGTTGCATTAAGGCTATTGAAAGTAGTCATTATTTATTAATAGTCGGTGCTGTATGGTTTGTAAATAGGCTGATGCTCATATTACGTAGTTTCCATTTTTTATTACACATGGTACGTTTTTGTTGAAGGGGGATCGAAAGAGTGTTTACAATGACAGATCGGTCTGTTGATTCCTTAGCGATGAGATTGTTCGAAGTATTTGATCAATAATTCCCTGCAATTCATGATCTATTGAAGATAGAGTATTGTGGTATAATTAATTTACCAACCATTGTGTCACTATCAACATTTCTTTGTCCAATATGTAGGAGGATTGTAGCAAACACAGTTATTCATGGTTTCTGTGACAATAATTGTTTCGAAATATGCGGTCAAGCTGATTGACAGAATCTCAGGGCATCATGTAAGAAGTACTAATGGTAAACTTGAGAATTTGTAACCAAGTTAGCGAATTAGAGGGATGTGGCAGTTTGATGTACAGCCGTACTAGCAGGTTCAGATCAACATGTCAACTCGATGGGGCTTCAGTAACTGTCGGACGTGATTTTAAAGAGGTTGTCAAGATGACAGAAAGAGTTTTATTGTATTGGTCGGATAGATGATGTATTTTTTAGTCTTCTTTGCAGAGCAGGTGTAATGGAACCAGTAAATACAAACTTCGGTTGTTGTTGGAAAGGAGTTAACGTTCGGGCGTTTGATGCTTTTTTTCAAGGGTTTATTTAAATAATTTTCAAGTTGTTGGTTTTGAGACTTGATAAAGTAAGTGCATGATACGCAAGGACGATGGCAGAAATGGTGTATCATAACTTAACGATATGCCAACTGTCCGTACTTGCAAGGAGTGACCCATTTTCTTCTAGTCCGTTATATGTAACCGGGATCTTCAATCTTATGTTTTTTCCGGTGGCAGTGGTGCTTAATTCATTGTCTGTACTGGCCATTCTTATGACGAAACGACTTCGTACCAAAATTAACATTCTCATTGGCAACGTTTGCTTATCGGACCTCTTTGTTGGTCTGGTCGTTCACTTAACACTCGGCATCCATTTCGTCGATCATCGGACGGACTTATGCGCCGTTGCAAGACCAGTAGGAATGTTTCTCCTCTTGACGTCATTTATGTCACTAGTAGCTGCTTCCAGTGAGCGGTATCTTGCTATTCTTCATCCATTCTTGTATCAGCGACTCTTCAATGATAAAATCTTTGTTGTGGTGATGGGTGTGCTATGGTTTACACCAGGAATCATAGTGGTTATAAGTGAATCTTTATCCGATGATGGATTTGCGCTTCTTCTTGTTCAAAGTGTGATGTTAATCATTGGGTTTGCGTGGATGACGTATGTCAACATCAGAAGCTTCATAGTGGTACGAAAAATTAAATTGGCTGACACATCCTTAGAACGAAGATTAAAACAACAATCTATCCGTCGACGTGCCAGGGGAGATTACAAAATTACGTTATTTACGATTGCCAGTCAAGTCGTTATGGCAACAACATACATTCCTTTTACTGCATATTCGTTCATAGTTGAAGAGGAACCGACACCGAAAGTAGCTGTTCCGTTCTTTTTGTCGCTGACTACATTATGTGCAAACTCGTCTATGAATGCAGTTCTATTATTATCGATTCGGAAAGAGATCAGGCGTGCGCTTTATAACGTAATTCGATTTTCGAACAATCGCGTGATACCATTTGGTGACTGTGATTCTTCAACTCTGCCGGGGAAAAATCGTTCCGGGAAAATGACAGACACTGGTACCCAGCAAAACATATGAAGGATGACAGCTTTCAATTTTATTCTGCTTACATGAAGCTTGAAATTCACAAGTGAACTGCACCATTCGACCCTCACTTTGAACGGCATCCGCGCTCCGTTCGGCCACTATGGTTACAAGGAGGGTGTCACGTAGAGAAAATTATGAGTGCTTATATAATTGTGCGGTGGAAATATATAGGAATGGATTAGGAACCTTTATTATAAAACAAAATTGTGCGCCTATAGGGGTGCAGATACCCTCCAATACGTGGCATCGCATTATCGTGCACTTGTGTGACCTTGTGACGCAACGAAACAACGCAAAAAGAACTCATATTTTTTAGGTAGCAATTGTGAAATGTTTAATCTTGTAGCACAGTGTTGCCATTACTTTGTACGAATGAGATACAGCGCTTGCTTGATGTTGTATTTGGTTTTTAAAGCCTCCAAGCGACACCCGACTGCGACTATAATCGGAAGGAAGATGACACTTAAGGTAGAATGCTGCTACTGTTTTTAATAGTTTGTTAATACATTTCGATTAGACTGATGATTGGACTTTGTTAAACGGGGGAAGTAAGATCTTCCTATATGTCGTTGTTCGATACAAGTATTTCTAAGCGACTATGTTTTCAATTCTTAACTAGGAAAACCCTGTTGACCGATGGACCCTGTTGACCGTTGTGCAATAGATTCATAATGCGTCCCCAGAATGGCTCCGGTGCTTTGTAAAGACTCCTTGCAAGAAGGGGCGAAGGTAATTTTCGTATGCCGTAGCTCGTTGTGCTAACAAGTAACTTGCGTCTCTCATGGCCATTCTTCTTCTATAGCACACTGATTAATTAGCTGACAGGGAATGCCAGTGCTGTTATGCGATGAAGTCTGGATGTATAATCTTGGAGATTTCATGCCAATTGTGAAGAAGAGAGTAAGACATGTACTGCCTTGCACTTTGATGACGCGCACCAGTTCACAAAAATGTAGACTATTTCGGTATCAAAAAAGCCTTTGTAAGGAAGCATTGTGACAGCTTTTGTAATCGAATAGTCCTAAACGTTGAGTAGACGCGAGTAGACGTGAACTGTGCACTTTTACCCGTTTTCAACATTCACGTTGCGTATTTCTGTAGCATCCATGCCATAACGCCTCAGGAAAGTGCTATTTACGGACGATTAGTGGCACTCTTGCACAAAAATATCTTGTAACGTATGAGTTTGGATCATTGTTTACGTTTGAAACAAATATACTTATTAAAATTTAGACAGGACGTGCATGATCTCATCTCACGCGTTGTTAGAACATCAGCGCTACACCCTTCCAGTAAAAATCGTTGCTTAACTTCGCAAGACAAGGGTCTGGTTGGAGCAAGGTGTTGCCAGTTTATTTGTTGTGAAAGTCGTAAGCAACGTAATTGTATGAATCGGGCTACCGAAAGGGAAATAACCGCTTTACAGTGCTATTTGGGCCACTTTTTAACCAGTTGTGGAAAACTTTCTGTTGCTCATAGTATGTGAACTGTCTAGACGAGGAGTCGAAAGGATGGATTAACTGGCATTGCTGCACAATTTAATATTTTGAAGGTCATGTACTATAAGGCAGTGGTTCGCAACCCTTTCCCTTATTTGTACCCCTTGCAGGTCACGGAATGGTTTCTAGTGCCCTTTTATCTCTAACGAGCTGTCGCACCCCAATTTTTTTTAGGGGGGGGGGGGGGATGGATCTTATGATAAACAACAGAAGCAGGTCGTTCCTTGAATCATCATTCGAGTAACGGAAACAGAATTATCCGGTGTACTAAAATGATCTCACAGGTGCCCGTAGCACGCGTGAAACTTTCTATATGATGCAGTGGTTCTGCTAAATTTAAGAAATGGGCTTTGGGATTGACTTGTCTGTATTGGAAAGGGTATCGACACATCTTGCTTCTTGCATTAGTGAACTTTCCTGCCAAGCTGCTCCCTCGGTGCACCTATTAATGGTGTCATACACATTTTATCACTGTTTTAAGTGCATATCTCTTCCTTGTCGGTTCTGGCCTTTTACCGCTTTGGATATGTAAATCAAACTGTTACCGTTTCGCACCACTCTCGACACTTTCATAGGCAGTTGGAGTGAAATCTTACACTCCATCACACCATAACTACATTTAATATCAAACTATGGACAAGGTTTCGAGTGGTACGGTTGAACGTCCTATTATGAGCGTAAACATTTTTGCTTTGTACCTCCACTACGTTAGCCTTAGCACGCTGATAAGGATATAGCTTTATGCAGATACCTTTTCATGAATAACAATACAAAGAAGTGTTTATTTCACGGCATTTTCCCTATGACCTTCTCTGTTATGTTTTCGTGAATCACATTTAAAGGAAATCACGTGCCCTTGCATTTTACTTTGAGTGTTAGATGTCCATGCTCTATTGTTGTGTGGTACTTTCTATTTTGCACTCCTTCGTCCTTTTTGTGTTGGCACTTGTGGGAGATGCTTGTTGTTACTTTGACCAGATTCCTTTAGTCGTGTTCTCAAGGTAGGATGAAGGTAAATAGGAAATCCATTCTATAAACAAGCATTGCTGTCTTTCTAGAAGAGACTTTAACCAATAATTTTGTTTGCAACAGAATTATTATGCTCAAGAAGTAATGAGTAACGGGTAGGGCCATATTCTAACGAATTTTTAATAAATGTTAATTACTTCGTTGAAGATGTCAGTTTATTGCCGCTGTTGTGGTTGCTTGTGGCTTCCGATTTACGAATTAAGCACTCATTAAAATGGATGATGAAAATATGTATTGACCAGGGTTTTTATGCGAAGTATAATGATACAGGACTCGTTCCAGTCCTTTGAAGGACGCTAGCCTCAACTTGAAATTAAGGGGCATATTTAAAAGTGATGTACAAAACCATTTCAAATCTTTATTAATTTACGTTCGCTTATTAAGCTTGGCCATTCCTAGTTTATTTGTTGTTTAAATTGATTATTTGTCGCAATTCTGCTTTGTGTGGCGTAAGAGTCTTCCCTTGTTTGCACTCAATATTTTTGTATGTGCAGAGAGCAGCTGTTTATCAATGATTGGAGGCCAAACAATTTGATTTTTCATCTCAACTAATAAAGTACGAGCGCATAAATAAGCACAAGATAAGCAAATTCTGTCTGCATACGTTTCAATTTACGTATGTTGAGTATACATGACGTTTTCACCTAATGGATTATTTCAGAAAGCATGAAAGGTCATTATAAGGGCCTTATCCCAAGCGATGTCGGTGTTCTGCTTGCTGAGACCAGTGACTACCACCAGCTTTTAGGCATAAGTCGGAAAAGATAGTTACAAGGGAAAGAGTAAGCTTTAAAGTTTGAAGAATTCGATACGTCGTGTCGTAGAATACCGCAGAAAAAGCGACGAAGTAGTGAAATCCTTTTGTGGAACTGTATTTAGCACCTTTTCTTTGTTAACGGCGTCCTTTTCACTTGAGATGATTGTCAAATGTGATCGCCATATTTATGCCCTGTTTTGAGTAACGCTGAAACTTCTAACCTTTTCTGGAGAAATGGCACATAGCAGGACATTGCATTGTTGGACGTATTGACGTAATTCTCCGGGATATCCAAGGGTTTAAGATCTCTGAGGGAGCCCAGCCAGCTCTTAGATTTACCTCGACCACATCAAAATATTCATTCAATCTGTTATTGTTGATAACGTACCGATGTCATCTGCGATGCACTGTATTTGTTTGCTTTATTTTAACTGGAACCTAGACGCATGGACGCAGGCCTTCATTTGTCAATCAAGAGTTGCTACGAATGTATAAGCTGTCATCAACAGTTTTCCAGCACACAGGTATAACTTTTAATGCCTGAAAGTGTAATCATTTTTTGTGCCTGGAGTAAAACTGGAGGAGGAAAATACGAATAACAATAAAAGTATAGAGTAGGCATGATCACCCTTCTATGATGCACACCCTTGCCAATCACTCAGTGCTAGAAGAGGTAATACTTTGATTTGTAATTGGATGGACATAACTCTGTAGAGATTATGTTCACGCCTAGGTAACTGTGGTCTATCTTATTTAAAGAAGAATCAATTAAATTTTGCAGTGCATTTCAATATCTGGGTAGAGTGACGGATCTCAGCTGCCCATGACTTTTTTCATGTGATTCTGGTTGATCAATATACTACAGTGGGGTTAGAGATGTGGCACCCCAGGGTTTATATGATTTCATTGTATCACCTTTGACGTTTGAGTACACCTGTGTTCACGTAACATACAAAGAGCACCGAAGGACGGATGAACGCCACCGCTGACTGCATCCCTTTTTCTGTCGAGTTAACGATCACGAAAGACGTGCTGCAAATCAGTATTTTGGTAACTTTTTGTTTCATAATGGCCTTACTGAGTCTGACAGCAATCATGGCTGTACTATGGGCTGTTTATAAACTACGGCACTCAGAGGGAAAGGATAGTTTGTTCTTATGTAACTATCTAATTTCACAAATTTTTGCAGGTTCTATTCCTCTTACGCTAATGGGAGTAGACATGCTTTTCCCCATGGTTCCTAAATGTGAGGAGTTTAAAGGGCTTGGTGTCTTCTTTTTCTTCCTAACCCACCTTGAGCTCTTGGTTCTGTCTATAGACCGCTACCTATATATTTGCCATCCCTTTGTCTATGTACACCGTCAGACAAATATTATCCTTGTAACAGTGGCGGTCGGTGGTTGGTGTGGTTCGTTCTTATTTTTGATTCTACTTTTTGCTACCACGGTACCGTTAAAAACTATGGTTCACGCAGTGACTGGAATTACTATTGCTATCCTCATTTGGCATCCCTACGTCAACATTCGCATCTATTTGTTGGCAAAGAAATTCGTGAAGGTAGACGCAGGAGTTTTGAATCGGGTGAGAAACGGCACTGACATAAGAGGAAAAATTTCGAGTTCTAGAGCGTCTCGCTTTACGACTGTGACCTCCATTCTTTATTGTATTTTGTATGTGCCTTACTTAGTCTTTATTATTATTCCTTTCCCATCATTCTCTAAACGCTATTACGTTGGCATGCTTTGGATAGCAGCTTTAACCCATTCGTCGTCGTTTACTTCAGTAGTTCTTCTTCTTCGTTATTCTCCAACGCTTGGTCGTGCAGTATGTTGTTTCTACAAAAGCCTTTTCCGTTGTTGTCGATGATTGACTGGGTTCCTATCTATGTAGATGAACGCTGTCCTCTTTGTGAGGTCTCAACTAAGGTTGTCTTCGCCCAGCTTAAAAAGCGATCGACGATCTTTCGTCGCCCGTGGCGTACGTGAGCCTCTCTATCCATGGAGGATTAATGTGGTGTTCTCGTTGGTATCCTCTTTGCTGTACTTATCACAGTTCTTGTTGCAGTTTTCCGCTGTCCTTATCACTGTTCTTGTAACTGTTCATGTCACTGTTCTTGTCACTGTTCTTGTCACTGTTCTTGTCACTATTCCTGTCAGTGTTCTTGTCGCTATTCTTGTCACTGTTCTTGTCAGTGTTCTTGTCACTGTTCTTGTCGCTATTCTTGTCAGTGTTGTTGTCACTGTTCTTGTCACTGTTCTTGTCACTATTCTTGTCACTGTTCTTGTCACTGTTCTTGTCACTGTTCTTGTCGCTATTCTTGTCACTGCTCTTGTCAGTGTTCTTGTCAGTGTTCTTGTCAGTGTTCTTGTCAGTGTTCTTGTCAGTGTTGTTGTCACTGTTCTCGTCACTGTTCTTGTCAGTGTTCTTGTCAGTGTTCTTGTCAGTGTTCTTGTCGCTATTCTTGTCAGTGTTCTTGTCAGTGTTCTTGTCGCTATTCTTGTCAGTGTTCTTGTCACTGTTCTTGTCACTGTTCTTGTCACTATTCTTGTCAGTGTTGTTGTCACTGTTCTTGTCACTGTTCTTGTCAGTGTTCTTGTCAGTGTTCTTGTCGCTATTCTTGTCACTGTTGTTGTCACTGTTGTTGTCACTGTTCTTGTCACTATTCTTGTCAGTGTTCTTGTCACTATTCTTGTCACTGTTCTTGTCGCTATTCTTGTCAGTGTTCTTGTCACTATTCTTGTCACTGTTCTTGTCACAATTCTTGTCAGTGTTCTTGTCAGTGTTCTTGTCGCTATTCTTGTCACTGTTGTTGTCACTGTTCTTGTCACTGTTCTTGTCACTATTCTTGTCAGTGTTCTTGTCACTATTCTTGTCACTGTTCTTGTCGCTATTCTTGTC
>JAAAKL020012269.1:0-13132 GCA_010016065.2 Carybdea cf. marsupialis auct. non (Linnaeus, 1758)
GCCTGAGTACTAATATATATATATATATATACATTTGCCTGTTATCGATGATTTGAAGAATTGGATATAAATATTGTTTATTGTTTGATGGGAGGCCTCGTTAGGGTGGAGACACATCTTTGGTCTACTCTAGAATCAGAGGCTTGAAGTGGGAGTGCACAAAGTGAGGATGAGTAATACCTTTGATTTTAAAAATAAGTAAATGATGTTTACCGCAGGTGTCCTAACGACAGCTGAGATCCCGAATAATCGATTAGTAAAACGTCAGAGAGATGAGACATATAGGCTCATGGGGATATTGGAGTGAATCAACTGTACAAGTCCAGCATTAAGTGCTAGAGAGCTCTAAATTACACAGAAATCACAACTTTATATACAGGTTTTCAGTTAATAAATCTAAAAATGGCTTATCTCGTCCTCTTATCAAGCTTTACAGTCCATCTAAATACTTTTCTCTCGGTAAACGAACCCTCGATCATTCCTTCAACTAACAGTTGTTCCATCCCTTCTCTCTTCACCTGATGTCAAAAAAACTGCAACTGTCTGCCTCTCACATTTCTCATCAAATGCCCCCCTCTCCAAAGTTGGCCAATACCGCCTCATTTGTCTTCCTCGCTGTCCATGGTACCTTCATCATTCTTCTTCACAACCACAATTCGACCGATGTTGGTCTTTTTTTACTTGTCGAGGATATTGTACAGGTTTCCGCACTATAAAACTAAGACGATGGTCCCTCTTAGTTAACCTCTTCCAGGTATTGAGAGATAATTACCAGTTGGCATACCTCAGGTTATTGCTGTTCTTTGCCATCGATCTTAATACCCTCACAACCGTTGATGCTCCTCAAAACCATCTCGCTGCAAGTAGAGAAAAGATCAGGAGACAAGACACATCCCTGTCTTACACCTCTCTTAATTGCATGGCAGTCTATTTTCTCTCCATCCACTCTTACACTTGACTTCTGGTCCCTATATAAGATAATTTTTATCGTGATGCATCATCCATTCCAATGCTTCTTGATAATTGCATCAACTCCGCATGCCTGACTAGATCTAATGCATTTTCATAATCTATGAAGCATACGTATAGAACTCATCTCTTCTCAATAGCTCGCTCCGCTATTGTGCCCAACATAAAGATTTCATTGTCTGTACCTTGTCCTTCCATGAAGCTGCACTGTTCTTCCGAAATCTCCTGTCTGATTCTGCCTCACATCCTTCCCCGAAATGCTCTTAGTATCATTTTTGTTTTCTGAATCATGATAGATAACGTCCTGTGTTTCTCACATTCGACGGTGCCACTGACTTAAGGTTTGTGAATGAAGACAGATTTACAAACCTGTCCAGTGCTCTTCCCTAAAGTGTATATCTAATTGGCAACGTTGGTCACTTCCTCCACTACCACCTGCTCCGTTGCTCTCATCATCTCTATATACACTCCATCATATCTACTGCTTCCTCTATTTCATAGTCTTCATTTCTCAACTCTTCTTCCAAAATCTTCAGTCCTTCTCTACCTTTTCGCTATCTTCCTCTACCATCTCTGGTCTATCATCATCAAGCAGCTGTTATAAATATCTACTTCATCTCTCCTTCACATCTGCACGCCCTGTGATGATTGTTCCATCTGATCTCCTGATAGTCCGATCATTTATCCATTTCGTGTATCAGTTCCTTTATTTTGCCATATCTTGAGCATTGATGTCTTCTAGGCATTTCTTTGACCACCACACATTTGTTCATTCAACCACTCTCCCTTTCTCTTATACACTTCTTGCGGATATCTCTATTGACTATTCTGCATCGTTCTTCATCTCTACCCTTAATTTTACGTCTGTTCTCCATCATATCCAATATTTGGTCCATCATCAGTATATCTGTTTAGTGTACTTAAATTCTGTCCTAGCAATGAGGAGAGAGGATTTTAAATGATGAGATTGAAGAGGTATAAGTTATAGTATAAAAAGAGGTCTGAAAACGCTTGTGGCTGGTTGCTCAAACAATTGAGACCCATTTTTTAAACCCAGATATTCGACAATGGACAGTGGACGATTTGGTAGACAAACAGAAGGAAGTGAATATGAAGATGAGGTCATGTAAATAGTCGAGTGAAATTTTCTTTTCTTTGTTTTATTAAGTAGTTTCAATCTTGACTCGCATCGACGTTAGTTCCAAAATGATATTTGTTTGCCTTTCCTTGAATATTCATAATGGGGAGAGAAAATTGTGACGTCACGATTCTGAAGATGTTTGAATTACGCGGAAAAAACTCAATTTTCTTGTTCCCTATTAGTGAGAAAGTCAATGGCCAAAATTGAGAGTCTTTCCTTTTCCCAACACGAGATAGCAGGTTTCAAAGTTTTAAATCTCTCTAACAAAACCTTATAGCCAATAGGGCAGTTTATCGTTTAATTTCAATAACTCCGATATAAATGTTTTGGAAATGACCTAAGTCATGCCGGGGAAAGTTTGCTATATGTTCCTCAATATAAACATGGAACAGACTAGTCTTCGTGACTTCATTCTTTAATTCCTCTTTTAAAACAACTGATGGTTTTATCGATTCATGTCAATCCAAATAAATAAACAATATCAGCAGGAGTCACCGAAGACCTAAGCTGTGTGCAAACAAAACTACTGAAGTACTAGACGAACCTCTGTTTCAGTAGTTCGTTAGTCCTACTCTAGTAGTTCACTACAAGTACTTCAGTAGAAGAACTACTGCTTTAATAGTTCAGTAGTAGTACTTCAGGAAAAGAGCTACTATTTCAGTAGTTCACTACAAGTACTTCAGTAGAAGAACTACTGCTTTAATAGTTCCGTTGTAGTTCTTCAGAATACGAACTACTATTTCATTAGCTTTGTCTGCACGCAGGTTTTAAAGGGGGTGAAATTTTGACTTTTTTGCTGTTCATGTTATCATGTAAAGAATGCGTAGGGCCTAAAAGGAGGGTCAGGGTGCGTGTAAATTATAGGGAATTGGAAATGGGACATAATGATAACTGCTAGTGCTTTCTAGAATTGGAGAGGGGAACAGAGGTAAGGTTTTTAATAAAATCGTCGACTTGACTATTGCATTGCTCAATGTCGTGGCTAGATCGGTGTGTTGGGATCAAGAAGTAGTCGATTTCACTCCTTCCAACGCATTTACTGTGTTTATATACTATATACAGTCGGCGTTTTTTGTGCAAGAGGTCCACGTATGGCACCTCATTAGCGCCTGTAGTAATGACTCTTAAACTAAATGGAAGGATTTGGAGTCATGTGTTTTCAAAGATAAGAGAAATAGACAGCATTGTTCGACCAGGATCCGGATGGTGAGATATTTTTCATTTATGCAATATGTTATCAAACCTCATTATTTCAAATCCTCTCTTCTCGTATCATTTTATCAAGAAACACAAATCAGCATGGCGCCAACACCTGACAAAGTTCGATCCCTACTTCCTCGGGAGTCGGCAATCGAACAACGTAAATCAGCAAACAATCCAAAGTCCAACAGCCTGAAGATGGGAGAAGTATCTCTCGAAACGTAACTCCGGAAAAGACTACGACTCAAGACATGACAAATATCTACCATCAATGGCAACAACGGAGTCGACAAACGTCAGAATATTTAGCAGTATCATTTTATGTTGAAAAATTACCTTTGTAGTTTTATGTGCACTAGGGATACTCTTCTCAGTGGTATTATGACACATTTGATAACGAACAAGGCTAGTCTTAAGCTGCTGAACATGCAAATAAATAATCAGTCTTTTGAGGCTGTACAATTCTGAGACTAAAAGTATTGTTTTATCCTGAGTCAAAAATGATGTTGGTGAATAAAAAGTTAGAAACGAAAGGATGTAGAAGAGCACTAAAAATGTGAAATATCAAATCAAGATCAAACCTGGTCAAAGTTGACGCATTCATATTTCTTTGGTTTTGTTACCTTTAAGAACAGCATCGTTATTTGGCGCAATTATGTAGAAAGAGGTGTCCGTGCAGAGGCTAGTTAGTACGCAATAACCAAATCTCATTCTTCTCTCCCAACAATACGTATTTCCTCAAATCATGAAATATATTTCCCATCAACAAAGCGAATTTCCATACACCGAAGAAAAGGATATTTACAATACACAGCTATACAAACATCACCATAGCAAAACACTAAATCCCAACTTTACAAGTATCGAATGAGGGTGGAAAGGGGGAGGGGTACATCAAATAAGCAAAGGGGCAAAATCATAAAAAAGGAGGAACATTAGGGGATTATTCCTACCTAAAGAAAGGAGTATTATCATGGTCAGTAGTAGCTAGTAAAAGGAACTCTCATTTGCTACTGCAGGGCTCTTCTTCGTGTCGACTTTTATTAACAGACTAGTTAAGTGTGATGTCATCATTTTATGCAAATTTGCAAGTTGGACAAAATTTCCCTCGCTGCATTGTTTAAGTTGCTGAAGAAAGTCAAACTATGAGGACAATGTCCGAATTGCATCATATCAAAGTTTGAAACTTTTCCATCCAAATCTTGTTATTTGGACACAGTTCTAGTTTCATTAAGTGGGCAACATTACGAACCGTGGCTAAATTGACAGTGTTTCCTTGCTGGCAGTTGAAATTAGCAGCGACTGGTTTGTAAGAAACTCTGGATCAAGCATCTTCTGTCTCAAAGAGAGGTCAGTCGTTAAACACATCTTTAGTCCCCATCAAACAAGCCCTGAAGCAATGTCATGTAACAGTGCGGACCTTCCCACGCTACTTTACCGTCTGAGGGTCAGTATTCGTGATCACGCTTTTTCGCTGTTGGAAAGAATGGGAAGCTCGATCCTGTATCCTTTAGGGATGTGTGGTAGAGACCCCGATATCTTGTGTGCGGGTGTTTGATAGTTGCATTACCTCTAAACTAATAGGAAAATGGACGAACCCTGGTAGCGATGAGTAGGTAGCAGAAGCTGAAAATTTTTGATGGATGATGTCCATATCCCTCATCTGCAGACAATTTTAGAGTAATGTCATAAAATTGTAAGCACTGCTGTCATCTGTAAAATTTGAAACCATAGCAGAGAATGGAAGCAATTTGTATCAAGGTTTTCTCCCGTAGCCTTAAAATCCCTGGCTAAATAATCAATATTTGATATCAAAATAGTCAAGTTTTGATTTTCATTTTCTACTATTCGGAGACTATAACAACTTCTATAAAACTTTCGCCCCCACGGTAGCTACTTAATCACATGAAACGCTTAATCACCTTACGTAACTACAACGGTGACATTTTTAACCATACTTCATGTTTTTCTCTAGGTGATTGCTGTTAAAAGCTTCAGTTTAGGCCATGCGGCTTTGAAAGGGAACCGCAGCAGAGAAGAGCCGTTGTCTGCTACAACACTTCAACATACCTTGTTCCAAACAGCTCTGTTAATAACGTGCCACCTATCTTGGATTGAACATCTTGGCCCAATCAGAAGTATGACTTTCACTATGATTACGCCAAGCAACACTATGCTGGATATATGTTGAAGCAAGTCAATTTGTAGCGATACAAACTCTATCCTTCACAATCACCACTCCAGCTATCTACTAGGACGCGGATCACCATTTATTAGATTCCTCCGACAATACTGCAACGCACCTCTTCTCTCCAATAAACAGAAATGTTATCAGTATGATGATAGATGAGTATGCCTTTTTTTATAATAACGTGTAAAGAAATGGTAAGTATCAAATACGATCTTACTGTCATCAACTCTTCACGGTGAACATCAATAAAACATCACTGTCTCATCACGATGTTAAAAGCTGTTTTTTGTTGATGCTTTAAGCTCTGTACCCTATTGGTATTGCAGAGCGAAACAATCTAATATAAGGAAATATCATGGTAGGTTGGATACGCGATACCGGACCACAATCTTCTTTGCATAGGTAGATATTTCCTTGTTGTACTCAGAGTAAAACGTAGAGCAAATCTTTGAAATTTATTACTCATTGTCCTCTTTATCTTTTTCTACTTACGTACATAATGCTGTTCTTTGTGGTAAGGAGATTTGATAATTTTCATTATACCTGTTTTGCAGCTACAATAGCTCCTACCTCTATAGTTAATGAAACCCTTTATTTCTTAACGTCTTTATTTCTTAACGTCTAACCTAACTCATCGTAACATCAAACATTGTTCCTCCTATTCTAGCGCTCGTCACATACTACTCCTCACACATCCTGCATTTCGTCATTTGAAGTGTTGCAGTGTACAACAGCTCTTCTCTACTAACTATACATTGATCATATCAATAATAACACCTGCATCGTACCACCCCTTCCCGTTGGTGTCAAATGTAAGATATGTAACTTTTTGTTGTGAATAGATAAATTATACTCCCGAGTTGCGTGTTGACGTCACAAATGGATGGAACAATTCTTTGTTTTGATATTTAGCGTAATCAGACCCCACGTACTCCTAAATATTCCACTCGGCTGGGGCATGGATACATTAATAAATGTACAACATTGGACTTCCGAACTTTTAGACCAAATAATCCATTGAACCTGTTGTTCCGCAGGTCGCAGAGAATATCCGACTTTTGTTTCATGTTTATATTATCGTGTGTAGTTGAAGCTATAAATATCTGTAGCCTTGTGTCCCCGATACGTGTTATAAGGAGGACCCTGGATAAGTCTGTCCGGTTAGAACAAGCTAGATGGATCCTCCTTGTGCATTTACAAGCCCTAATAAGTAAGGATTTTAAAATGGAATAGCCCAGGACAAACCTTCAAAATATTTTCCCAGTCATAGATCGGTTTAGCATATAAATTCAACCTAGCATAAAAACAAAGATAACAACTGTTCATCATGCGCTTTTGCCTTCCTAACTTTCAATACCCTCGGTGGTCTTCACTGGTAACCTATGTGTACGTAAATGACTCTTTAATGTGACTGCTTGAGTAAAACTTTTTGAGCAGTGGTTGCATTGGTAAGGTTTCTCTCCAGTATGAATGCGTACGTGGGTCCGTAAATTAGAGTATTGGGTGAAAGCCTTTCCGCAGAATGAACATGTGAAAGGACGCTCCCCAGTATGCGTGCGAACGTGATCTCTGAGGTGCGATGACTTTCCAAATGACTTGTCACAATATAAACACTGGAATCTCTTGTTTCGTGTGGTAGGCAGCCTGTCTATACCATGTGTAAAGCCCGGACTGCAGACATCCTGAGGACACTCACGGTTAGCATGTATCAGCTCGCGGTCCATCTTTTGAATTGCGTACATATCAGGAAAAGCTTTGGTTTTTTGAAGTTCATGAAATTGCGACAAAGACTGGCAGGGATGACATGACTGAACGGAAGGAGGGACAATGTTGAATTTTCGAATATTTGGCAAGGGCTCTTGGTATTCCTGCATCTCTCTCAACGAATGAGGCGACTTGTCTATCCTTGAATTCATCAGATTGGTACCGTGAATACGTAGTGTTCTTTCAGCAAACTGTGTGAAATGGCGATCGCTGCAACAATAGCAAGCACTTTCACGGCCGGGATAGTCAAAGCAAGGTTTAGCAGTGTGGCTTACCAGCCTTCTTTTCGATGGCGTATGTTCACACATCTCGTAAAGGCCACGGCTTTGACTATATGATTCTACTCGTCTGTTGCAACATTCTGCTCTTTGGAATTTGTGGTGGGTGCAGCTAGGTACCAGATCTCTTCTGCTGAAATTAGGACACGGTGAACAACAGCAGCCTCGCATTAGTATACCATCGTCGCCTTCACTAACCATGATCCTTTTTGGAGGGTGTTCCATGAAGCACGTGCATTTGAATGGCACTAAAGCGGCAAATACAAAAAAATAGAAGTAGTTCACAAACACAAAAAAGAGAATTAAGGGATTTTCTCTTTTGGATTTCAAAGTGTGCTATCGTAAGGTTAGAAGCTGTTCTCGTTTAGTCAAAGCCTCACGTCCTTTCAATTCATTAGTTAGAAAACCTCTTTGAGAATGGGCCTTATACATTATTCTGCTGTCAACGTTCTAGCTTAAAATAGAATCACTAATTTTTATAGGGTCCTTCGTCGTTGCGTTGAAAGAAAAATAAATTAGAAAGCTCCTAATTTCAGAAAGATCGCATATTTAACCCTAAAAATAAAACACACCATTGCATAAATCTGCATAAATCTGCAATTGGTACGGAGACAACGTTTTATAAAGAGACAGCAATTTCGTTTGTTTTAGGAGATGTTTTCCAAAGTGGAAACAACAAAAAGCAACAGAAGTGCCCTTCTTATTGGTTGTTACGTATTGAACGCTTATAGATTCATGCAACAATCACAAAGTTATGATACACAAAAAATTGATTATGGGCCCAGAAGCAGCCATTCTCATACAGGAGCAGGAAGAACAATGCGACCTGGAGAAGAAACTGCTTTTATACCACCGTTCAAGAGGGTTTAGGGGATAATCTGAGTTGCATCAAGTCCTAGCATCCCTCCAATCAAGTCAATAATACTTAGAGCAAGATCCATTTGTCTTTGATTCACCTTCGCTGATCCCATGTCAAATAAAGACTTGATGCAAGTCTGATAAGAGATTAACCGATTTATAAAAGAAATGAGATCGACTTCTTTAAGACTATTGTGGATAGGACGACTTGACAACCTCTTTTTTGTCCAGATTTATACTTTGATCTTTAAGATAAACGTAGCTATTTGCATTGTAACGGATCTATATTGACCGCAACGAGATGATACTCCCATAATGTGCTACAAGAGTCTCATATTTGCTCACAATACAGCAAGCAGGAGTTCAGCCTCGCTGACCATGGATCCACAGTAACTAGCTGGTTGTCATGGATTGCTTACCAGGCCCTACCAATTTTCATTTGATAAGCACTTATTCAGAACTTTTACCTTTATGGAGAGTGCCAAGTCGAGGAAGGTGCTAATATGATTTCAGAGAAGTGCTCATTTTCTTCTCCAAAGAATCTCTTTGAATAGAACCTATCTGAAATTTGAACATAATGCTTTTGAAGGTAACAGTTATAGAACATAAAATTACAAATTTCTTTTTCTCTTGGTGATATTCCTGAAAAATGATATTGCCCTTGAAGTGCGCCTACTTATTAAGGGTGTTGCTTATTCATTCTTGGAGCTTATGTTAGAATTTACTTTCAATTCTACTAAATTTCAATCATAGGTGTATGGGGCGGGGCGCACTGTACCCCCTCCAATTTCTGGAAGGTCGAATTTCGGGCTAAGAGGTAATAAATGTCAGTTATTTAGTTATTTTTCTAAAGAAATATCTAATTTGAAACTGCCAAATTTGAATTTGTGAGAGTATATCAGATCCAGAATTAGGGGAGAAAAGATGCACCCCTCAGTTGAAATGGTCCCATACGCCTATGATTCTTATGGATTTGTGAAGGTCTTGTTGAGGGCCAAAACATATATTTAATTGAAAATTTCTTACCGGGTTTAGTGAGATGGGAATTGTTCACTTCTTCTCGCTCCCTGATGCAAACATTCTAAAAATAAAAAAAACAGAAGAGTAGATCATTGGTATTTAGGCATCATGTAATAGGATCGTACTCGAATTCAGTTTTTTTTAAACTTAGCAGATCGTAACAAAAAAATCAGTCCCCTTCTCGATAGTATATAGCAACGATAGCATATTCTCGACGTTCAAGACAAAGAGTTTTCCCGTTCTTTTTGCAACAGTTCATAGGACTGTGGATAGGCTTGCTAGAAGCGTTGGGCTCCAAATTCCGTAGAGCTCGATCTCGGTATCCATCTGCGGATGATCTGGAGCCAATGTTGTTGATTTATAAGACGAAACTGCCGCTAACTAAACTCAACAAATAGACGGAGTTTCCTGTGATCGAATATTTATTAACACTAATAATTAAGAAAGATATAACGATTCGACTTCCAGCAAAGTCGTCCACACTCTATACTCCTTTCTTCAAATCCACAATTCTACTAAACTCCTGAGGCTAAACTGACTTAAAAAGCATGTCTGTTGACGTCACGTCACGTCACGTCACGTGTCTGTTGACGCCCAACTAGAACTTAGACTACTTTCCGATCAACATGTATGATACGTACTATTTATACGGCAAGAGAAAATATATCAGAACTTTAAATGTTGCCTTCTCGAAAAAATAAACAGGCAATTTCTTCCAGAATATTGCAAAAATCAATATTTTGAAGTTTTGCTCACCGTCATGCCAGGCGTCGTTGATTTACCAGCCATCGTGGACTAAACCCCTCGTAAAATAGCACATCTACGAATAAGCCCTTATTCTCAGATAAACTCCCATTGGAAGAATAAATCAGCATCAATTTAGCGAATGTACCTTTTTGATAAATTAGCCCTCGTCACCTGGTGGTGGTCTCCACCTTATCTATAATGCCGAATAGCTTTCGAATACGGGTGCCACAATAATTGAAATAGTGCCATGAATTAGTTACCCTTTGAAGTAGCCCCTATCATGATTTTAAGTCTTTCTAATACGATCCTACCCTCAAGTGAGACTTTTGGTGAAGTTACCATCTAATTGTCCTGGGTATGACAAAAAAATTGGGGAGCATGAGGACACCCCTTACTTATCACGTCTCCCAGGTCCACCATGGCCCGGGGTGCCAGTACCTGACATGGTCCTATCTATGGATAAAATAGATTTTAGTCCGCGAGTTCGTGAAAATAATAGGCCGAGAAACTGACGCGTAATAGCCTTCTCTCGATGAGGGCGGGTGGACCTCTGTAAGCTGTGGTAGGCAACGCATATAGTGATGGTGTCACGTTAAAAACACCCTTGATGGCCCTAGCAACGCATCAAGTAAACAGCTACTGACCAGAAGACCATTTAATTGTTTTGAGTATAAATACGACCGCGGGGTGTAAAAAAAGAATTTACTATACATTAATCCAAGTCTTTCCGTGATAGATTCTGATCTCCTCATACCAAGCGGAAACGGTCGGAAGAAATGCGTAATTTTACAGACAATTAGCAAGCAATCAGCTTAAGAACCAGCTGGACGTCGGATACCATCATTAATTAAATCTTACATTAAGAGGTAAATAAAGAAATCTTTTTATTTGATATACGTTTAGCACGCTGTACACTGTTTCTGTACGTGTATCACGCTGTCATCTGTTTCTGTACGTGTAGCACGCTGTCATCTGTTTCTGTACGTGTAGCATTCCATCTCGTTAAGTGTTGCTAACAGATGGAGTGTCTCGACTTAAATTTTGATGCAAGATCACGTCTATCCTGTTTTTCGTTGATATTCTGCTATTCAAAGACAAATACCATCATACAGTTTGGTTTCAGCTAAATAGTGAGATCAGAGATTACGAAACTCTGGTAAGATACATACTGTTTTGCTTTGTTTTGTGTACTAGAACAAGTCATTTTCGGCTCAAGCTGAGTAGACTAATATTTTCAACTATATTATGAGGCTGGGATTATTTATCATTTTCATACCTATTTCTTTCCCCTAGTTGTTTCAAAAAGCAGGGTTTTTTCTTCTCAGAATGTAATCAGGAGCTCCAACAAAAGAGATATTGAAAAATAATGATACTTCTTAAAAATCAAAATTAAACTTTCTGGAAAGGATGTCAGAAATGTTTTTACTTTTTCTACTCTTTCAATGCTGTTAATTGAAATATTTTTACAGCTTCCATCCGTAATACATCACTTTGAATTTAATGTCTTTAAATCCAAGGAATCTCCAGTGAACCAAATTATTTTATCAAGATTTCTCATGATGTTTCTATAGCATCATGATCAAAATTACATCATTTGATTATAACTTCGATTTCCACGTGGGCTTCTGCAGCCAATCATCTACTGGTACATCAAATACTCCATTCTCAAGTTAAATCTTGATTTGTGGCTTGCTTCGTATAAATTGCAGCTGATAAAGGAAACGTTGGATCGATCAAGGACGGTGGACAAGTTTGGAATGACCTTTGGATTGATCTCCCTATCATTATATCCACTCAAGGTGATGAGGCGCCCAATCCTTTTAAAGATTCCCCACCTGACTTCCTTGTACTTGACAATTGGCACAGTTCACTGTACGCAATGGAGTACGCAAAGGGGAGAGGGGAACATTGGGCCCTGCGCCCTGGCAGAACCACGAAAATATTAGATATTTGCCGATTTTTAAATAAACAAAATTTTTTATGGTAGGACTTGATAATTTTAAGGATTTCTCCGCTAATTTTTTGTTACGTTCTGAAATTTTTGAAGGAAGGATGCAAGACCCCGTTCACAAATTTCTGCGTATTTCCTTACTGTTAGGCCTCACTTGCCTAGTTAAATAATACGTTTTTGTCTTCCTTTCTCAGAGAAAAGTTTTAAATTGTTGTACTAGCGACTACTGTCCTATCTTCTCCCCATGTTCCTATGCTCCGAAGTCGAAAAATACATTAGCTTTTAACGGAGTGGTTCCCTGTTTCCCCTTTACACACCACATGAAGTTATTGATCTCCTTCTTTGAAATCGCAACTTTTTCCTGTTAGCGTGGACACCATATTCAGACAAAATAATTTTTAAGATTCAACCCTAATTCAGCAGTATATCTTGCTTCAATATAATTCATGTACTAGTGACCCCCTTAGCAACGCAATGGGAAAAGAGCAAATGAATCCTGGGTTGTCAAGTTGAGATGGTTTAATGTCCGTCTTGCTGCATACAGTATCGATTGTCTAGTGGGAGTTCCAGCCTCAAATTCTTTAAATAAAATATGCTACTTCAAACTCGAACTATTCCAGTATTTTTGCCAAGCAAGAGATTAATTTGTATTAAATTTCAGAAACCTGTTTCGTATTCAAATGATCCACATATGATAATGCAATTTGCCACTTGACTAGTTTCACATTATTGCTTACTAGAAGCTATGTTTCGGATCATAGGATATGCGACAATATATTTACTTTTGTTATTAGTTTCATGTTTTGAAGTGATTGCTCAAGGTCTGAACTGTTTGCTTATTTAGTCATATGTGTCATGTGTCATATTTGCTTATCTATATGCAATACCAACAAAGAAATGGTGTCATTTAGTGGGGGGAGGGGGTCATGGGGAAGCCATATATCCTCGGATTTAAAAAATACCTTTTTAGGGTTTTTTCATTGAAAAATACCTTTTTTCAAACCCCAGCCACT
>JAAAKL020012270.1:0-13131 GCA_010016065.2 Carybdea cf. marsupialis auct. non (Linnaeus, 1758)
AAAATCAGTCTCACTATGAAATGAATCCGCACGCAAGACTAAAATTCCTAAAAACAAGGAACCTTCTTGTTTTGGTGTCAATACTTTTGACGTCATTGGGATGGTATTTCTAAAATTAATTCGCTCACCACTGTTGCATCTCGACGTCAATCAAAGCTTCACCTTGATACCTTGATTAAAGATTCAAAAACCAATCAATACGGTAATGCAGATCAATGCTTCTTTGGTAGTGATTGTTTGATGACGTATTGCATCATCATTGCATAAATTTCCAACTAGAATAGGCTGGTTGGCTAATGAGGCGAGTGAGCAAAAATTCTCATTGTCCTGCAAAAACCTGGAATAACTTTCCTCAAAATCCTACATAAAAAAGCTGTTATGTATGGTTACAAGTCAAAACGAAACTAATAAGCATCTTCCAATTCTACACAGCAATAGTATATATACAGGTATGACACCTCCTTACAGAAGAGAAGGGTTTTTAACTATTGCATGATCTTCGTTATCTTAATAATTATTGGACATTTTAACAGTCAGCCCAGCAGTTTCATAGTATTTATTCTAATGACGTTTCTCAATTTGGCCACTATTCTACCTAAAAATGTTCTCCTGGTCACAGATGCGTATTATTTTTGTGCCACTATTGGATGACGTCATCATTTGCTAGGTTGTGATAAAAACTCATTCCAAAACTCTGAGCTTTCTGGCCATTTTAGAATAGCACTATAAAAATGGGAATTTCGTATTAAGTCTTCAATCAAAGTTTGAAAAGGAAGTACTGTCTTTCTTTAGAACACTTACTCTCCAAGATAAGAGAAATGTCACATCATTCATGTACCACTTTAAATCTCTGTAATCAACTTTCAGATATTCGTATTTCTATCCGACGGGGTTAGATTTAGTTAGTGAGAATGGATCTTTGTAGAGCATTTGGAGCATGTGGACGTGTGATTTAAAAACCTTTCTTGTTACGATTCCAACGACTCCATCGCTGGGAAGCTTCGATAACTTCATTTTATCACAGTCACGGGACACCCCTAGTCCATATGAGTGGAAATTAGGGAGACGGAAACTCTAGAAGCCCAAATGGATCCATTGTACCTATGTTTGGAATACTCAGTCATATCAAACCTGTGTAGTGTTCCATATGCTTGAAGAATACATGAAGGGTCAAAAAGAGTGTGGTCTGTTCAGCCACTGTTACTCTGATTCAATGAGTAGGAGGACGCTCAGCTGAACAAACAGTTGAGCATATATTCGTAGACATTAACGAGAGAGTGTACCTATGAGAATGGAGACAGCTACTGTTTTAGTGTCTATGAAGAGGAAATACATATCTAATTTTTGCTTCTTTAAATAGGTTATGGGTCCAGAACGGTCAAAACTGTAGTCAGTTGATGTATATCTTTCTCATAAGTCTACCTTAGACGCGGGATAAGCATTGTGAGAAGACATGAAAATGAAAAAGTCTGAAGCGTGGGACTTGTTTGCACAGAGATTCAAATCACAATATCATTCGGTAGCAGCGTTTTAGGTAGTTTGATAGTAAACAAGATCCAAAGTCGGGCGATGGCAGAAACAGCAAATAAAAATACAGGAAACTTGGCGTAGGAGACAGGAAAGCTCGATTGGGAGAAAGAAAAACACCATGTGAATCAATGTTTACTGATTTTGAGCCGTTACAACACATTCGCTGGATACAAATATTGTAATCTGGAGGAAACGGAGAAATTTGTGGAATGTAGCCAGAAAAGTAGTACTTTTTGGTAACGTTACATCCCTCCCATAATAGTTTCTAATGTTTACACAATTGGTATTTGTTAAATAAGGTCTTTGTTCAAAGTAAAGTAACATGTGAGACATTTATGATCCCACGTCAAGTGTGCGTAGTTTCATGCATATCTTATTCTTATAAATATTATGATACTTTAAATATTATGATATAATTAAACCTTCTTTCTTAAAAGTATGCAAAGTTTTTAAAGTAATTTAAATCTGGTTTTTAAAGTTAAAGCGTTTAAATAACTTTATTGTCATTGCTGATTACATTTACATGGTTTAGTGAATTCAATGATATATTTGTGGAGATGTTTATTATACGTATATATCATATTTCATACTTAAGAATTGTGAAAGTATTGAAACTAGTTGTAGTAAAATCATCTATGTACCTTTGCTGTCTATAAATTTCATCAAACTCTGAATTCCATGCATCGAGCATTACCAAGAGTAGTCTTCATAAATGAAAATATAGTGATAAATGAAAATCTATTGAAAAATTCCTAGTGTTGGAATCTAAGAATTTCTCTATACTACGAAACTCGTTCTTAAGTGGTTACTGTTTAAAGAGGAGTTGAAGATTGTGTATTTTCGTGGTTAAGCCAATACTAATCAAGGATATACGTTCTCGGAAGCAAGAGTGAGATAGATTATATATTTTGGTCTACATCTAAACCGTAGGAAATCATGGTACTGAGTATCTCGATCCAAGACCTTCCAATGTGATTAGGACCGAGTGGAAACGTCTTCTCTATCAGAATAGCCTTACCATTCACTTTCTTGTAAAGTAAAGACAAGAAATATTCGTGAAACTCATGATTTGAGTAACAATCTCTCACTTAGTTATACACCAATCAACATGATAGTTGTTCAAGTGGTAGCACCATGGTGTTTTAGTTTCCCAATATAATCCTTAGAGCATACTTTACATCGAATGAGGTAGGTTGCATTAGATAAGTTGGCATCCAACGTGTAATTGATACGTTTGCAATGTTATTTTCGTACAGATCATATGACGATTCAGTTGTTCCTACTAAAAAATCTAACAAAGCCCCAACCAACCGAGAGACCCACCAAACATGTCTGCACACAATCTAAACTTCTGAAGTCCTAGGAACTCATTTGCTGGCCTTGTCACTGTCACTCACTCACTCACTAATCCTCGAGCACCGTGCGGTGCGTAGGGCCAACTTGAAACACAAGTGCTCGCCAGTGCTGACGATCAGCAGCGAACTGTTCACTTGAGATAAAGGCACTCCATAGGATCGCAGATCTTTGGCGACGACATCGAGCCATCGAGTGCGAGGTGGGCCTGGTGGGCGTCTCCATCCTGCTGCAGATGGACTAAAATCCAGGACCGCGCGGGTTGGATGACTCGGGGGCAGGCGCAGGATATGTTCATAGTACCGCACCCTTCTCTGAGCGGTTAAAACTGAGACTGGAGGTTGAAACTGTGAATGAAGATGACCTTTAATGATCCACGGAGAACTAATACTGGCGCTGATTGATCTCAGTCATAAATCTCAGTTTATTCCTTGAGAATTACATAAATCACTCTGAACACCTTATTGTTCAGATTGAAATAAATATACCGTCATGCAAATATGAGATTTACATTTCCTAAGCGAGATGAAATTCAGAGGTCACGAATGACTTGTTCGTAAAAGCTGAGTAATAAACGCTTCGGGGTCAGTTTAACCATAATTTGATTTATACTACTACAGAATTGCTGGTTGCCATTAATAAGCTATAAATAAGCAGACATTAACAGGATGATAAGAGTACTAGTTGGGGCAACTTGGAACTACAGTGCCCCAAGATTAGGCAAAAAGAAGTTTTACTAAAATCGAGAAAATGATGAAGAGATAAAATATAACTTTAAAATAATTAATAGTACAAAATCATTTCATTCAGCAAGGTGAATCGTCCGGAATCTATAACATTTTCTTGTCCTATATGATTATGATATATGATAAAGTGTAGTTTTTGCGACTTCATTGTGATGTTCTCTGACTAGCAGTGGATAATCAAACACCCTCGGGCCAAGTTTTTCTTAAATATTTTTCGGTAAATCTTACTTGTTTCGGGCACGTCCTCCCTTTCACGACTAAAATTAAATCATACGCCCATAAAAACAGGATTCTTGGCATTCAAAATACTGTGTTAAAAGGTCGTCTGCGGCAAAAAGGAAAAGGCAGTGTCTTAAATAATCTTGAACTTTGTAGTGCCGTTTCTTTTCCGTCAGGAAATGAGACACGCAGACTCAAAATTACCCGCTGACTTTCTTAAAGGGACAGAAATCACGATAATGATCAGGTCATAATTAAACTTGAACCGTCGGCAAAACATTCCAAAGAACTGCGAAGCTTTGATCCAGTCCTCTTACAGAGCATTAAAACATACAAATTTTATAGATGAACCCAATTCATACTACTCTCAAGATGTGGCTTGATCAAGGTCAGGATAATCGGGGGCAGCACAATACAATTCTTTTATTTCTTTGCGTACGAAATAACGGGGGCAGCAGGGTTATACTTATATTATTTCTTTATGTATGAAATAAGCCAGACAAAATTCAAGTATTTAGTAAGTATATAAATTGATCGATTTTCTACGAATCTACATTGAAATTTCTATTTTAAGAGTACAAAGCTGCTTATTAATAGGAAATAGGAATTCTGGAGGATAAATTTATCTCCATGAAATTTGTCAACTGTTTCAAGGAAATCTATCAATTATATGTAAAACTTTGTCATTTTCTGGACTTTAATTACAGTTAACTTGTCGTCTGGGTTGCTCTACTTCAAAATAAATAAAAGTTTTTTAAAGTATGACTCTACCCCCTGATTTATCTCGATATTACGTAGGTCAAGTTTCTAGAACGTAAGGAGTATATGTATGGCTAATATATCAAACTTGTAAAGGTGTTAATGAGATAAGTAGACGCAACTGTCTTGATACTAAAATACTGTTTTCATGATTGCCTTAAGATATAAAAATTCTTCCTGTGCTAGTCTAGGGCTTATGACAAAACAGTTGTATATGCAAAGAAAAGAAATGGGCTTTGAAAAGTCCTAAATGATATAAGATATTCTCTAGCATGCAACATTTTATGACACTGTTAAAAGGTCATTGTATCAAATGATGTGACAGAAAGGAAGGGGAACACTGTCCCGACTGGATAAAAGTTGATCGCAAAGATTTTCTGTTTAGCTTCCATGTACATCATTTCTCTATTCGTCCTTATTCGTATATTTCCCTCCATTCACCTTTCAGCTACTTTTGTTTACCTCCTCTTTCTAAACCGCATCTTTTTATCGCATAGTAAACATTAAAAGGAGAAGCTGCAGAAAAAATGTGCAAGGCTCATCATCCAATGCTAGTTATTGTCAAACACTCACAACACGAGCCGTGGCATTCATTGCCATACACCGTCTGTATAATATCACGATTCTTTAAAGACAGGAAAGCAAGTTTGGCCCACTTGACTTATCTGAGTTAAAAAATAACTGTTTACATCCAGTGTTATTGCTACCGAAGTATCGCACACGCCGAGCTCCACACGTTCCAAATATTTACGATAAAAAGTGCAAACATTTCCACAGCATAAAACGAATATCGTTAATAATCTATTGCCGGACTGTGCTACACCTTTCACTTCCACATCAAAACAAATGATGCTACACCTACCTCTATCAATAAGAATGTGCTATTTTCGTCAAAGATGTGCACTCCTTTAGTTTGTTTAAAGTTTAGATCAACAGCCGCCATGCACCATAAACTACCATATCTTTATTCCGTGTAAAGCCAACTGACACCTGCAAATAGCTGAGGTTTATGATCTTTCTGTTCCCCACGGTCACGAATAACATTGACATAGCCAACGACCAAGAAAGAAATACAAAGTAATAAATGGTGCGCTTCTAATACAAGAAAGATGTTCGTATCTCTGTCTACCATTATGGATCTATACCATCTTGTGAACTGAACCCGACGTCCTAGTTAAGGAAAGAGATTAAGTTGTCGGAAACTACCTGTCAGCTTTTCGTGATTTTGAATCTAAGCCTAGAGGAACAAATGCATAAAAATGAAGCTATTGAAGTGTTAGGAAAATAGCTGTTTAGATATTCTGTAAACATGCTAAGCACTAGAAATGGCTTATAAATTATGCCAAGGGTGATTTGCAAGGTTTCACATGCTGGGTCAACGATGACAGGGATAGTGTCCCTTGGTAAAACTTTCTAAAATTATTTTTATGAAAAAATGGTTAATATTTTTGCTAAATATTCTGACGCTTGTCGACTCGGTTGATGCCATTGTTGGTAGATATTTATAATGTCATGAGTCGTAGTCTTTTGATAAAAATGGTTAATATTTTTGTTTCAACATCAGCAAGATGGTGTTGCTGTCAGCACGTGGATTGAAGAAGGAAGACTCGTCTAGATGAGGGGTCTTCTACTACATTATTTGTGATTTAAGGCACTTTAAAATCACCAAAGAGTGCTAAGGTCTGTCATATCTTTCATACCTTTCATAATAGGATGACTATGTTACTTTTTCTAAAAAGATTTCTGAAAACTTTAATGTCATTTTTTTATTTTACGGAATACAGCCTTAAAAGCATCAAAATTAAATTATGGCTTAGATGCAGAGAGTGCATCAAAAATTCAGGTTTAATATTGATTAAATAATGACAATTCAGTTTCATAGCCTCTTCTCGATGTTACAGTATGAGCAATTTTTACATCTTGAGAAATCTTTTATAATGCTAACTTACAAACAGCTGGGGGTTAGTTTCAAAGTTTGATTGACTCTTAAGAAAGCAGGACAAAAAAGATTTCTGCGTCCTTCAAAATTTTTCTGTTTATAAAGAAATTTTCAGAGCTGGTTGTTGTTGTTGCATCTTTTAGGATGTCCAAACATCTACTTCAGTAAGAAGCCGTTTTCACCCCATCAAAGCTCCAAGATGCAGCATGTATATTGAACTAAATACCTTCTGGAATGATATAAATACCTTCTTTATTTAGTGCATGAAGATGAATTTGTGTTTCATAGACTTAAAATGCCCGTTCTTGAAGAGAAAAATTGGTTATACCATATCAACATTTTGCTCTTTAGTTTCTAGGCTCCTGGTCAAAATTTTGTGATTGGCGATCTTCTTGCTTGCTCTTAGGTCAAAGGATATACGCTGGAGCCTCTTTCATTAAGGATAAGCTCTCCTGTTCTCGAGAAATACAATTTAAAATTCATGGTAGTCTCTCACTAGGATGGGCTATTTCTCAAATGAAATTCCATGTGGTCGACGCATGGCTTGCTGTTATCATAGCATACTAACAACCATTAAAGTCATTATCAATTATTGCTTAGCAACACCTTAGAAAGGCAACTTATCATGTACTTATCCCTAACAAGGAATGGATTAAATCACAAGGTATAATAATGGTAGAAATAGCCCCTATTTCATATTTATGCACTTTCCTGATTGCCGGATCGATCAAGGAGTTTCTAAACAAGACGTAAAAACACGTTGCTCCGCTGCAGGTGTAATTTACTCGGCTACACCTGTCATACTTGTCTGAAGTCACGCTCTATGTTTCTGACCTTGCTAAAACTACGGCAAAGACATCGAAATTGCTATAAATTTCAGCTTGGGAAAAAGGAAATAACAAAATGCTACAATAAAAATAACCATAAGAAACTAACAATCTAATTATGATTTAAAAAGATCGTTGCAAAAATAAAAAAGAGGGAAAGGCGCTCATAGACTAGATTTACGTTTAAGTAACATCTTGCTCCACGAAGTGAACTAAAGGTGCCTCGATGACAAGAACGGCTGCCCAATATAGCCAAACTGCATGCGCACTTTAATTCATCAGACGATAATGACCGATTCGATGGGCAATTTACTCTAATTGACTCAGCTGAATTTTAGCCAAAATTGCGTGAAAAAGAGTCATTTATGTAGTACACGTTGAAAACATGTGCGCCATATGGCCTTAACAAGAACCGACCAAATTATGATTTGCATTAGTCGACCATCAACTTTCAGCTGTCTAAATTCTGAAATTTTCATTCACTATTCAAAGGTAGCAAACGTTTTAAGTACGTGTAAGTTTATGCTTCTTTTTTCTTTTCTTAATTGGTTCGCAGGCCCTAATAAATGCTCAATCCGAATAAGCACCGTGACTGAATAAATGCCACCAAAAAGACTTTGTTTTAGATAAGCACCCAGGGCATTTAAGTTGTAACTTACGGTATCTGTCAGCTGAAACCCACTCAAGGATAAAAGTTGGTATCTTGTAGAATTCTGAGTATCGGAAACCTCGTTCATTAGTCTGAAAAAAGAGAGCAACTTCACAGGCAATTACCAGAAAGAGGCTGAGTGACAAAGCCCGCTCACCCGGCGACTGGATTCGAACACCTTTGTTCATATTTCATCAGTATTGCATATAGCATATTAATCAATTACACGTACACTTACTCTCTCTCTCAACCAGGCTAGGAGCCCAGTAAGATTAGCTCAGAATAGTTTGCGTAAACATGGGAAGAAACTCGTTCTGACTCATTGAAATAAAGAAAACTTTATCATCAGTTTTTTCGTAATTTGTCTCTTGCCTAAAAACTGTCGTGATGGTATGTATGGTTACAAAGGAAAAATGCACATAGTTTCTACACAAGGGATTCAGAATTCAAGCAAACATTTCATGGACTCCAACTACCGTAGGCCTACTATTATTTCGTTATGAGGAAACGCATGATGTATCATGGCAATAGATGAAAACAACTTCGTGCGGGAAGATGGAGATCAAAGACGGTCATTTTAATGGTCAGTCACAAACTCAAACCACCTACCACCAAACTCTATATTTTCTAAAACATGAAGCAACGGTAGACACTTGGGGAGATGCCCATATGTTAAGTGAAATTGTATATTTGCTTTATCAAGGTATTTATAAATGAAGCTGTCTTGCCCATCTGCTCCTTTTTCTACATTAAAACCTCTCCTAACTTCCTTGCTCTACAAAAATCTCTACTGTATCTAAAATTTAACAACATCTGGACAGCTTCCAATGAATCTAATGCAAATGACGTAACAACGTGACAAAACAACAACTCATTGCACACCAATAACTTTTTTCAAATTATAAAATGGTTTGTAATTCACAAAAAAATTTCCGGAAGTCACTAATAAAGATAAAACAATACTCATGAGAAAAATTAATGGCTCATACGACACTCACAGCTATTCCAGTTGCATATGGCAACGATACCTCCCTCACAAATAATCTGTAAAATGTCCTGTCCCGAGATCATTAAATGTTCCCTCTCGACAATGAAAAGTGTTACGTTACTTTTAGCGAAGATGTAAGAAATTGCTATATTCCAATTTAATGGACCATAAATATGGACATTTTTTAATCTAATTTTTTTACAATATCAAGATCAAATTTACTTACAATCAAAACTAAGAGAAAATACATGCATCAAAACGCATGACTAATGGTAGTCGTTTCTTTCAAGAAAATAGCCGAGAAAATATCACAGGAAATCCCTTCCTTGAGAACAGGTTCTACTCGCAAGAAATGGAGGTTTAGTAAAATGACGGCATTCCTTAATGAAAAACATGTGTGTACGCAGAATATCAGCAAGGATGATACAGCTCCATTCTGATAGTAATGATGTGTTGAGCCAAGTTAGCGGAAGCTACGAAAGAAGCTGCATTTATTTCCCCTGTCCATATTTATTAATCTTCAATTTGCAGATAATTTCTATTACATTTCTTTTGCGAGGAAGACGGTACCCTGAAAATTCAGAGTTTGAAATGATGTTACTGTACAGTTGCTCAGCAGGAAGCAGGTTCTCACTGGCTTGGAAATAATTGGTAAAAGACATGAGCAGATATTCGTGTTTAGAATACCCAAAGTTCGGACTACCCGATTTCTATGCATATCAATGAACGGGAACTGGTTTATTCTTGACATTGTAAATCATATATTATATTGTTATTACGAACACGATTTTTATGGAACTTGTTTGATAATTTTTGTAAAAGGAACAGATGAAAAGAAACGCCTGTTGGATCGTCCTGTTGGATCGTCTCTAAACTGCTATGACCACAGCAGTACGTAGTCAAAGGTTCCCAAGAGCGCACGGGGATGATCATTGGTAACGCATTGTCTATGCATAAACAAAAGGGGTTAACTGACCCTATAGGCTAAGGTACGAACTCACAATCACGATAGCCCTATGTAATGTAGTTCACCGCCTTTATGTTCCAGAAATAAGCCATTTACAGCAGCCTTTTGTCGGTCATTAGAGCACCTATTAATTACAATGTCAATAAAGAAAGATTTCAACTTGGTAACGAACTTAGAAGTGTCGAGTAATAGAGGTCACAAAGAGCTAATTGCTGTGACACTGGAACAGAAGTAGATAATGCGTTGGGCTTTTGGTCCGTCACGAAATCTTGTATATTTGATCAGCTATAATCAAGAACCCCTCTCCTTTAACCCCTCTTCCTGTGCTCGCTTGTGTATCCTCTTTTTTCTCACCCAACTCCCAACCCGTTTGTACCCTGTTTCACTCTCCTCATACAACCCATTTTTCCTTACTCCCTACCAGGTCTGCTTCCAGACACGCCCATCAAGGCTAAGCAATGAGCGATCAGAGAATCTCATACATCAAAATTATCTCATATGAACTAAGATGCTTTACCAATAATATAACAAAGGGCAAAATTTCATCACTGGCCAAATCTCTACCCTCCATTTTAACCATGATACATGTTTTCATGTTCTCTTTTATATTGTTCCAATTTGTTTCAGTGCTTTACTTCACTTTCCCACCGCAATCCCAACATTACACTCCAGCAGTCATGGGCGATGGTAGCAGTGGACAGGTGAAATAAATAAATATAAATTCTCGCTGGGAAGTTAAATAAAACAACATTCAACTCCATAAGATCGGAAAGCAGAAAGTAAAGAATAAGGTTTATTTTATTCCATATTTATGTGATAACAAAGCTAACTCGCTATAATGCAAAGAGGTAAAATGGAAATAAGAGTGTACAATAATTTCAAAAATAATGTTCCCTGTTCATCAAAATTGTAGATTGAGATGAAATGTCAGTAACGATAGCAGTTGTACAGATAATGAAGATTACAAGGATGCTTATGATGATGATAATAGTAAAGATGGGGACGATGAAGATGGCAGTGGGTATAAATGAAGTCATGTACATCATGTTTGTCAAGGGACAGCCTTCATCTGACTTGTCTAGATATCAGGGTTATAAAATTTTCATTTTACTACAATATTTATTCAACTTTCCAGAACATTCTGCAGCTTTCCAAAACATTCTATAACCTTCCAGAACTTTCTATAATATTCTGCCAACTTCTATAGGTTTCCAGAAACTTTCAGATGTTTCTGTGGAGCACACTAGAAATGTCCAGAATGTTCTATAATATTTTCCTACTTTCTAAGGAGTAAACAAGCCGAATTGTAGATAAATCAGGAAAGCAGGCATATATTTTCCTTCAATCGAAGCAACGAACATAATCTTTACATAGAATAATTAATGATCTGCTAGTAAATGATCTGGTATGGAGCAACCTTTAATCTCCGTGGAATAGAACAATGTTGATAATCATCATCATCATAATAATAATCACTGGAATATGAAAGATACTGACGATGATGGTGACAGAGGTGATTGTTATTGTGACGATAATGAAGATAATAAAGGTGAATACAAGGTGCAGGATGGAATTATTACAACGATTGTGAGAACGATGTATCTGATAAGGATCTAATGTTTGTGATTTTAATAGTACTGCTTTATGCAATTGATGCAAAATATGATAAATTGTTCTACTGCGAATTACCAGGGGGGTCTCCCATTTACAAAAAGAGATACACAATCAGGGAATTGTATGATTCAGAGCTCATTAAGAGATGGAAAAATATCATGGAACTTTTCAAAGTATTTACATGGCTTCTAGATACGTCTCATACCGCCGATGTCTAAGGAAATAAAATAAGCAATTCCTTGCAGGGCATCAATGTACTTGAAGTGTTTAAGAGATTTTTGTTTTCTGAAGTTACTTAGCAGATCCTCAGACTAGCCCTCGCGTTATCATTCCCTCCTTTTAAAGAATCACTGCGTCGACAGTCGTAATTGTTGAATGGAATGGCATTCAGAGAAGATGTGTGGGCGAAGAAGAGGCTGACGTTCTCTACATGCATTGTAACTTTCAATATTGTTGCGAGAACGTAAAAAACAAAGCTTGCTACATTGTTGAATGTATAAGGTATTGCAGTCATAAGACTAGTAAAACATTTTTGCATCAAGTATGTGCTTTTCATTACGTTCCGTGCCAACAAACGTGTTTGTTGAGATCTCCTATCTCCATGGGGCTTTTCTATCCGGAACAAGTTCGCATATTTACTTTGTTCTCTTACGTCACCCTGATAAGTTCTACAATATTGTGCAGCATTTGCACAAGGCGTTTTGTCGTTAAACAAGGAAACTCTACTGTTGGCCACATACAGTCTTTTACTCTCCTTATGTTTGCAACAGTTGCTTCTACATTTTAAATCAAATATATTATCAGCTTTTGCTACAAAGAGTTTCCCCATGAAACAGAGACTACAACATAAGGAGCTCCATTCCTTTGCACATAGGCACCTGCCTCACAAATGACTAAAATGACAGTTTGATCTTGTACAAAATACTCAAAATCAGACAATTTCTATTTAACGAAAAGGTGCCCTGTTCCTTAAAATTGCTTTTCTTCTCTCTTTTGTGTTGAACAATTAGCTGTCCCCTATTACGACCACTATTAAATAAACGGACGTAGCAAATTGAGCTTACTTTTACGTACTTCCTTTTTGGGCTCTTATGGAACTCAGAAGCTTGGGTGGGGTAAGTTGTCTCCCAAAAAGGTGTCAGAATAAGTTGGTACCTGAGGAAAGTTTCTGCCTAGTTTCTAGTTTCTGCCTCAGGATTGCAACAGGCGTTAAACTATTAGAATAAAAATGGTTTCATTTTCTTCATTGCTTCTCTCTGATACCAAGCGCTGAACTCAATGTACTGGGCACAGTCTTAACTAGTATCAACAAATATTCTGCATTATACATGCATTATATACATACCAGCATCCCTACATACATACCCACTCAAGTGTGATGTTACAGTCGTACAAACTGATTATTCCTTTGTGACATCAAGTCATATCAACGTCAAACTAAATAAACTACATACAAGGGTACCAATAGTTCCCAGGTTGGGAGAGCTACTAGGAAGTAATGGGTGGGAGGAGACCCCTTTGAGTTATGACTATCCACATG